>JAQIXA010004307.1:0-11653 GCA_034699045.1 Nanhermannia cf. coronata Gr-Ori-00579 | reverse complement strand
TACTTAAAGAGATTTCTCCGACCGTACTCGGAAAACCTGATCCATTTGATTAACATGGGATGGTCATATTTTTAAATACTGTGAGTGAACCACCTTAAATTTTCGGCACAGAGTTGAATCCTGCGCAATATTCTTTGAGCTTAGTTTAGCATTAGAGTCACAAAGTACTGATTTAGTACCAGCGGAGCGGGGCAAAATGAGCCTGTTCTGTGGTTAGAGTTACGGTAGTTTGGATTTGTCATTACATTTTTTGCACTACCACGCACCACTCGCCCGGCCCTAATGGTAAGCCCTAACCACTAACCACCACTAACCTAAAAGAGAAGTTCTATTCAAAATTAGAACCATTTTATAATTATTTTTTACAATTGCATATTCCATCCATTAGATGACATACGTATACGTTGTTACGTGCACATAGGAGAGATCCCAGATATACCCTCAAGCTAAATACTGATTCTACTTGGTGCTGCTGGTTACGTGCGTGTATGTATACAAAAAAAAGGTTTTTTTATGATGGTCCTGCCGCTGCGCCGCTGCTGCCTAGCTTTTGTGCTGTGTAGCCTGAAGTGAGTCCTATATCTTTAGCCTTGCCTTGCACTGCACCTTTTGCTTGGTAAAAGGCGGGCTACACAAATCAAATTTCGCTTGGGTTGGTTTTTTGGCTAACTTTTTATTTTTATTTTAAAAAAATTTCGACTTTTTGAAAATAATTTTTAATTGAGCTTTCGAATCGATTTAAAGTTAATTAAGGATTATATTGTATGTCAAATTGTTGGGGCAAGTGACTGGAGTCGAGTGAGGTCATTTGTGCCAATGGTACAAGAAAACCCGGGAGTTAATGGTCGAGAACAGCACATGCAACAAAATTCGTCAAACTCATGGTCTACTACTACCAATACCAACAACACCACGAAGAAAGTAGCAGCAATGGACTCAAATTATGATGTCATTTCCTCCTCTGATGAGGATGACATGAGTGGTGGGGGTAGAGGTGAGACCGGTGGTCAAGGTAAGAAGAAGGGGGTGACTAAGACGACTACTGAGAAGTTGGCTGAGGACGACTTGGACTTGATTACTGAGGACGATGAGAATGACAAGGGAAAGCAGGGTCAGAATGGTTTTGAGGGTGACGATGATCAAGACTCGGATGAGTTAAATACCTCATTACCAAGCACTATTGTATCTAATGAAGATGAAGCTGAGTCAGGAAGAGATAAAAATAAAAAGTCAACCGGAGGATCTGTAGCAGGAGCAGGTGAAGAAGGTGGACAAGAAACTATGGGCAATGGTGGATTGGTTGAAGGGATGGAGCTGGAGCTCAATACAAATACCTCAAGGAATAATAATAGCCATAATACTAATAATGAAAGATCTAGTTATGATGAAGGTTCTAAAACTAATGATAAAGAATTATTAGCTACTGATGATGAGACTCGAGCAAGTAAAGGTCAGAATTCAGACCGAACACAAGATACTACAGAGCAATATAATTCATCACAAGACTTGGATATTTTAATATTATCACCTCCATCTAAAAAACCCAAGAAATTTATTGAGATTGAAATAAGTGATGATGATGATGGTGATGATGATGATGATGCCGACGAAGGAATTTCTAATAAAGAAAAGGATAAACCAGTTGATACTACAACTCTTGACTTGGATTGTCTAGAAGAAGCTTTGAGTGAAATACAAGCTAAAAGGAATAAGGTAAAAATATATAATGTCTATTACTTACATTAAAATTGTATATACTTTATATATAATTCAGCTCTGTAGACCTCGATTTGGTTTTCAATTTACAAGTAAATACATGTTTTGTAAAATTGAGGGCAAAAATCTTTTTTTTTTTTCAAAATTTCGTGATTTATCAAATCCCATTATTTTATAATTTACTAGGTTTAATTATAATGCATAATATTTATATTATAGTTTTAATTTAATTCATGTTTCATTATCTTTTTTTAGTTAATAGCCAAAGAAATGAGAGATTTAGACTCGAAGTTGTCACAGATAAAGAAGAAAAGTATTATTTATAACATTCTACCTGTTGGGGCCTCAGTATATGGATTAGATGTAAGAAACCGTCGTCCAGTACTCACTTCCACGAATAACAATTCTTCAAATACTAATAATATTAATAGAAATATCAATATTCCAACTCAGAGAATGCCACAACCACTTCCATCACCGCCTCCTGCTCCTCGTACTCATCTAAGACCTCCAATGAATAATTATCCACCACCCAGAACAACTCAAACAAATACAAGATTCTCTTCACAACAACAGCAACAACAGTCTAATTTTATTCAAGGTCATCAGCACAATGTAAGATTGAGATTACCTCCACCTCCACCTCAAGCTCCCCGACAAATGCAGTCTTTACAAAACCAACATCAACAACTAATTCAAAATACATCTAATTATGGGCAAATGAGTAATCCACGACAACAGCAACATCAACAACAACAACATCCACAACAACATCAACAACAATTCAATTTAAATTTGATGGGTAAAGAACTTCGCCAATTTTTCTCTAGCTCTAGCACAAGTAGCGGCTTTGTTTTTCCCCTCCCGAACTCGAACCCAAAACGTAAATTAACTTTAAATTACTTAAAATTTTATGCTGATTGTGATTCTGTCTTATGTCAATGCAAAGTTTTGATTGTTATTGAGATTGAATTCGATATTAAATTTTAACAAAAATATCATTATGAAAACGAAACATCTGACTATTTATTGTTCTTACCTAAGATTTTGGATAGGATAGGTAATATTCACCAAAAATTACATTCTTACAACTTGAAAAGTAAATCTTTTGCATTGCATTGTGAATATGAAACAATCTGCATAATATTTTTATAACCTACATAATTTAAAATCAAAATTATTATCTGCCTGGGCTTAACATTAATTTGCCTGCTATTTACATCATTTTGAATAGAATAATAATATACTTACATTTTCTTTCTTTTCTTAGCACCAAACGTTTTACAAAATCAATATCAGCAGCAGCAATTGAGATTGCAAAACCAAAATTCCTATCAACAACCTCAACAACAAACAGCATCCAGTCAATATTTAGCTCTTAATAACGCGAATAACGCTAACATTCGTTCACTGTATTCGCAGAATTTGCCACCACAATCCTATTCAACACCAACTGTTGCATCACTCAATTCTTCATTTATTTCTCAACAAGGTTTAGGGGTGTCTAGAGGTGTCTATAACAATACAGGTAATGCACCTATAAATCGTATGCCAACTGCTGGAATTAATCGACCTCCATTACAAAATACTACAATTAATCGACCTTTAATGCAACAAAGTTATACATCACGCTCTCTAACTAGACCAAATTCAAATCAGCAACCTTTGACAAGATTAATAACTAATCCGATTATACAAAATTCTGTTCCAACAAGAGCAACACTACCTACAAATCACCTATCTGGGCTAGTATCTCTTTCTTCGTCACTGATGATGACATCTGAGCAAGAAACCGCTCAAGAAATAAACCCAGGAACTATAAATGGGCCTTCTGCTACTGGAGGTTTTGAGAAAGATTCTGTTAAAACCTTCCCATCATTGGTGGTGATTGCAAGAGCTTGTTTACTCGATAAACCTAATAAAGATGCAGCTGCTAAAGCCAGAAACGATTTAGGTAATATAATCGTTAAGTTCAATCAATTAAATTAAATTAATTAGAATTTTTTAAAATTTATCAAGCATTGATTGATTGATATTGATTTTGTATAATTTTCAGATCAAAGAATGAAGTCTCTTTTGATATTAGAACCTTCAAAATTGACTGAGTATTTAATGCAAAGAGGTTTACTTAGGTTAGAGCACAAATGTAATATGCATAAAGTTAAAGAGACAAATAAGCATGTAATTTTTAAACTCGGAATGTATTCGGAAGGCGGTAAACAACCATTTAGTGGTGGATATGTTTGGCTAACAGGTAAAATTGTCGCTATTACGAGTATAAATTAAATTAATCATATTAAAATACAAATAAAAACTAATTTTTGGAATTTTAGATTGTTGTCCCGAAAAGCAAATTAGTGTTTTTACTGGCTCTATTTTTGAATCTTCGCCTTATTCTCCATCATCATTACTTAAACTTATATATCATTGGGCATGTCAAACTTCCTCAAATAACATTGTTGCATGGGTGAAAGTAAGTCTTCAATTTAAAGTGACATTATGATTTTTATTTTAAAAATTCGATTCTAATATTATTCTCATTATTACTCTCTACAGGTGACGAATTTCTATCTTAAAAACTTTTATACTCTACTGAGAAGTATTTGTGTTGGAGGGTAAGATAAATTTATTTAATATTTACGTGTAGTGTTTTTTTTTTGATTTATTTACACTATTCAAATTCAATTTTTTTATTATTAAGGCTCCAAGAATTTTCTCCTATTATGGGAGGAAAAGGAAAATTTGTTGAAATAGGGATAAGTAATATATTATATACTATTATGCACTTAAATATTTTCAAGTTATGTAAATTATATTAACTAAAATTGTGATTGCTTAATTTTTATTAGTTACTCTTGGAACTACTCTTCAAGTAAGTTTTACTTATTTAAAATATACTTAATATAAATAATTCAATATAATGTTCTTACAATTATCTTGATTTTTTTCTTTTAAATTATTTTTATTCAGGGACAAAAGCTTAACAAGCAAGTTAAAGTGGAAATTTTAGGAGTATTTGATCCTTCTACAAAAGTTGTTAGAATGAAAGTCATAAACCCTAATAATAATCTATCGGTATGTATAAAATATTTGTTTTGTATTTACAATAATGTTTTAGTTCTTTTGAACCTTTCGTTTAATTCTTAATCTGGTAGAAAAGGATTCTTTGGCCTCAATTTTACTTGTTTTGAAAAGAACACTTTTTCTTTGGCCAAAGAATACTTTTTCTGCCAGAATTGTAATTGTAATTAAGTGAACTTTTTATATTTTTAAAGATCCAAACTGCGACTCACAATAGAGTGATTCAAATATTACATCCATTAAATGATTGGGTCAATAAGGAAAGCACTATATTAATTGACTCTAGTGTTGACAAGGTAAAATTTTATACTCTCTATACTATACTAGGGATTTGTACTAGGGCCTAGGGTACTGTAACTACACTACTATTACTTAGGATTAGACCATTATATTATTCAAGACATTTTATTTTACAATAAATTTTAGCATTCAGAATTATGTATACTAGATTATTATAATACAACTTTATTTTTAGGCTCTGTTGAAAGATATGGGATTTGCAAACATTGTACAACTTCCTTCTGGTGATAAAACTATAAATACTGGAGTCACTCCTTCAAACATAAATGTTATGAATTATTTAAAACATGGTAAATTTATTTTTATAAGTCTATTTAATAATTTAAAATAAATAATTGACTTGTTTTTTCTAGTTGTTCCGAAAATGTTTCAGGTTTGTTCATTAATATATAAGTATAAATTTTTGTAATATTTTTTTAATTTAAATTTTAACTTTCAGAATACATTGTGTGTTTTAAGTAAATGTTTAGTTCAACAATTTTTGGATGAATTAGCTTGGAGAGAAATATGGGGACTGACTGCAAACGATTGTTTTGAAAATATCATCAAGCATATGATAGCAATGACTAAATGGGACTCGAATGAATCACTGATTAGTAAGTATTGTATCTATATTGTGTGATAAAGAAAAACTAAGTATTTGTAAATTACTAAAATAATTATAACTATTTACTAAGGCCGGCTTAATAAAATTTCAACAAATCCATTCGAAGATTGGAGATATACCAAGAAAAGACCATCATCAGCTGCTCCAGCAGTTCCACCAACACCTTCTCAACCGTCAATTGAAGATTTGCCTGATAGGTACAACTTTTACAATATACCTTATTATATAGGTACATTAAAATTATAGTGTGTATTTTAAATTTTATTTTATTTTATTTTATAGTATAAGAGGAACAAATTTGATGGACTTAATTAGCCCTACATTATACCCTAACAATATGAATAAAAGGCAAACAGTTAGTGGATCGTCTTCGTCGAATAGTAATTCAACTCTTTTGCCGCATATTGCTTCTTCTATTACGGAGCTTATACATAGCAATACTAGAAATAATAGTAGTTCCATTAAAAGAAAACATGATAGTGAACCATCACCAATTATTGATCTGGGCAGTTATTTAAGATCTGAGATTAAAAATCTAACTTTGGAAGTTTACTACTATGCTGAAGCCGAGCCAGAACGTAATTCTGCAAAGTCTACAAAAGAATTCCCAACTAATTTAAAGGTATGATTATGATTCTGATTATTTGTAAGTAATTATAAATTAGGTATTATTTAAAATGTACTACATTGAAATTGTATTTTTTTTCAGTGTCCATTATGTTCAAAATTATTTACATCTAATCAAGAAATTTTGAGACACATCTTCATGCATGTCAATTCATTAGCGAGATCCAATCATAATAGCTTCTGTGAATATTGTCTTAAAGATATTGGTCAAGCAACTACTTTAAATCAACATATCGCGGATGTAAGATAAAATTATGCATTCTATTTTTCTTCCAAGATAAAAGCTAAAATTTATGTTTTTTCCATTATTCTAGTATCATAAAATGAAAGGCGCACGATACCAATACTGCTGTCGAATCTGTCAAGAAGATTTCAGCTCGAGTGAAACTAATTTTATACTACACATGTGGGAAACTCACCAAAAATGGGAAATGCCTTATAGGTATGATGCCTTAAAACAATAATTAGATTAAATAATTAATAATTAAATGTTCATTATTGTGATTATTTTTTAGTTGTGAAATATGCTCTTATCGAAGTTCATTCCATTACGAATTAACAGAGCATTACAATAGAGCGCATGGTGGAAGTGCTAGCGTTCTTTGTACTTTATGTTTGAAGGTTCTACCTTGTAAAACATTTAATTGTGTAAAGGCAATTGTTGTTCATCTACAGGTATATTTTATTAAATTATTAGATCATTTTATATAGTACTATACTATACTTAAAATCTTTCATTTATTTTTATTCAGAGTCATGCAATACGTAAGGCGAAAAAATGTCCTCAATGTAATTTGAATTTTTCAGCTGACAACGAATATCGAGTGCATTTAAGCGAAGGAGCTCATCATTCAGGGAATGATTCATCTAAAGGTACCTACTTAAAAAGCTTAAATCTAATTACCTTTCTCTAAATACAATTGTTTTATTTTATTTTTACAAGGAATGACTTTAATTCCTTATGCTCTTCGAAGTGATGAAGAAGGGACTAAAATGGCTAAACCTCCCAATGTTGGTCCTTATAAAATTCAACCTCCCCCCATTAAAAAATCAAGAATAACGTCTTTGGAAAATAATGCCTCCTTGACTAGAAAGCTTGTACCTCCTGTAGAAGCTTTTGGAAATTATCAAATAATAGAACATCATCCAATTAAGAATTTAGTTGAAAGCTCAAATTGTTTAGAGTGTGAACAAAATATTTCCAGCGCAGATCATTATCCAGGCTATATGAATTGCTTGAAATGTCGATTTTCAACTTCTTGTAAATCATCGATGGAAATTCATCAATATGAAGTTCATATTCAATCAGGTATGTAAATTACATATAAATACTAGCTTAGGTACCTAGTACATAAGTATATTTTAGGTTTTTCAAAAAATTCCCTAATTTTGATTTTGTACTTGATTCTGTACAAAATTGGCTAATTTTTTTTACTAGTTAATGTTAATATTAATACATCACGTTTTCGAATTCGCTTTGAATAAAGTAGTATTTTGCAGAAATGCTAGTAAAGATTAGCTTGAGGCTAGAGCAGGCATTTTTTTCTACTTTAAGCATTATATTTATCTAAAAATAATAATAATAAATATTAATAAGTAAGGTTTATACTTGAGGCAATTGCTAGTTTTTTTACACGAACTAAAAAATAATTTACTTTGCTTTTATATATGGTAACTAATTGTAAGTTATTGAGAATAGTAGCGTAAATATGGTTAACTAACTAAATTAAATATGAAATGGAAATCGAATTTTAATTTTTTTTTCAGGTGGTAAAATAAATCAAAAATCTGGAATTAAGAGCCTTATGCCTCCTGAGATGCTACCTACAAGTATGATTTGCACATGTGGCTTCAGAACAAAAAATGGATATCGTTTAGGTACGAACAAAACTTTAAACTAATTAAGATTAAAATGTCTATTAACATAATTTATTTTTTCTTGATTAGCATTTCATTTGAGTCGATGCAAGAAAACCACTGCTTTCCCTGTTCCGGTTCAAGAAAACACAACTGGTAAGCTGAACACTTTTTTTGCCTCTCTTTATGTATAATAAATTTTTAAGGTAATATATTTCAATCACCTTCTATATAATTTCTATACTGTATATTATTGCGTATTTCAGATTCTCAACTTCTTCACAATCTCGAACTTTCTGAAAAACCTTAATCATCATTTAATTAAAAAATAACTAGATAGATAATATGTTTACTTTTTCATTTTTATATTAATACTATACAACTACATAATATAATATGAAGTCTACCTATACATAAAATGAACTGTTTTTTTATTATTAAGTAATTCACAATATTTTTATTGAACAAAATTAGGCAATGTATTTCAAGTTTTTTGTCATTTTACAAAAAAAATCTAATTAAAAGGAAAACTTAATGTAAATTAAAAGTAAAAAAATACATTTATTTTGATACTTTGTGCTACCTGTATTTTATACTAATATATACTATTACTTGACTTTTATAGATTTGTTATTTCAATTTTTGTATTTTTTTGTATTTTTTTTGTTTTCTGTTTATATTACCTAGTTATTGTGACTATTTTTTACATTCTTCATAAATATGTACGAGAATATTTTTTAACTATTTTCTATATTTAATTTCTGCATTAGCTTGAACTGTCCTATTAATTGATAATTAAATTAGCTAGCTTTATTTTAAGAATTAAAGTGCGAAATGATCATTTCTTAATTTCCCTAAACAATTATTTTGCACAAAGGAATTAATTAAGCTATTGATTTCTCAATTTCAGAATTTGAATTGACTGATTTTTTTATTCAATTATGAAAAGATACTTAACTAATCGAAATTGATTTATCATACTATTAATTGTGGAAAAAGTTTTTATTTTTATTGTTTAACTTTATTTAGCTACCTACCTACCTATTTTTTAACTTTAACAAAGTACACATAAAATAATACAAGAGTCCTTGACTTTTATTACCCATCTTTAATTTATTTTTATTTAAAAAAATTATGTACATATTACCAAATAAAACTTATGCTATTTATTCTGTTTTAGCAGCAAAAGGGTTCATTTTCTTGACCCAAGAGGCAGGTCCAGATAAACTTGTACTAGTTAATTTAAAAATATACGACCATATACATAATGTAAAAATATTTAAGTAATTTCATTATGTTCTCAAATATAATGATAATTGTTAATAAAATAAAAAACAAACTTACGATTGTGATTGTGATTCATCCTCTTCTGTATTTTTTTTCTCTAATGATTCTATGAGACTTTTACGGAGCGATTCTTTTAGAGGAAACTTTTTGATTAATGATTTTTGAATCGCATCATATTTAGCCTTTGCTTCTGGGACTGTTAAACCATACCAGTCAATTTCCTCTTTCTACAATATTTATCAAATAAATAAGCCAATATTAATACCTTATAATAGCTATTGCTATTTAGAATTTTGATTTCAAGATTGGTAATTTTCTAGTCAAAAGTAATATTGACAGTTGATAATTTAAAAAAAAAGAGAAATAACATACCGGAATTAGACAATCCTTATATTTATTAAATACTTTTTCACGCTTAGCAGGATCATCGTGGTAAAAGTCTTTGTCGTGTAAAGCCATTAGTAAATTTCTTTTTAATTTAAGTGCTAGTAAAGATTTTAAGTCATATGCAGGAGTCTAAAAATAAAAGAGAAATAAAGTAGACATTAGATATTTTTTGATATCGACTACCTATTGTAAATTAGAATACTTTTCTAGTTCTAGACCTAGCTAAATAGGAAGTATTTTTGACTTTAGAATATTTTAAACTTAAACAATCGATCAATATAAAAATTTTCTTGAAAAAATATAATAATGTACCTAATACTGTAATATAAATGTAATATGTAGCAAAAACAAGTTAAGGAAATGACCCTTTTAGAAAATTTCTAAAAGTAGCATATTATTCTAATTGTATAATATATCAATAACAATAAAGTAAACTTTGAGGAAGTAACAAAAGTTTGGCCTCTCATTTATTTGTAATAAAATAAAAGCCAATAAGGCAAAACTTTGGTTTGTTTTTGTATCCAAAAGCTACTTTATTATAATTTGTTAAGAGATGTCAACGTTTTATGTGTGTATACTGTACACTATTCAGTAATCGGTAACTGATCTCGATTTCCAAAATGACAATTATACATACAACAAGAATAATCATATCGTAATTCAAGTTTGAAGTAAAGAAGTCAAAGAATTTTTCTTCCAATTTCAATTTTCTTTGTACTTACTGCCTACTAACCATAAGCTGATTATTGACAATTAGTACGGTAGTATAGAACAAAAAATATGTAATAAGATTTTTATAAGAAATAAAAACCTTTAAAATATAAAAGTCAAGGCCAAAATTCTCATCAATAAGTCGAAGAGCTCTCTCCGTCACAATGACTGAGAAGTGTTTATCCAGGATTTCAGAGTAAACAACACTGGTTTGAAGAGAAGGGACCCAAAATCTACATGATAGAAATATTTTTAATTAGCTTAAATTTTATATGAACAGGTTTGTTAGTAATTAGTAGGTATATAATATACCTACCTAACATTAAGATACTGATACGATACTTTTTTTTTAATTAAAAAAAATAAGGACCTTACTTTGGTACAGACATCCGATATTTGGCTTTTTTGACAAGACCCTCAATAACACCTTCGCCACCCCACAATCCACGGTCCATTTGAGCTGGATAAAGAGTTGGTATCGGACAATTTTGTATTACTTTCCTATAGACAAAAAATACAAAAAAAGTGTGTCAAGTCAAAAGTTAAAGTTAATCAGACAGAATATTATAATTATGTTAAAAAAATAAACCAGGCAAAATAATTATTCGAGGTAACTTACACTTCCCCAGTCTCAGGGTTACGTTCCCATCTCTCGGTTCTAGGTATCCAGTGGACAGGGGTCGAAATATCCTCATTCTCTTGCCACTCAACGTAGAATTTTTGATACGCTGCAGGTAGAGCCTCAACAATTCGCTTATTGTACGGATTTTTCAAATGTTTGAACCGAGAAGGGAATAATGCTCTGACCGCAGCTGACATTCTTTACCTACCCTCTTGACCTCTACAATATTCCTATGACCTAACTTGGTACTCAGGCACACAATTTTATTACAATTATTAATTGTAATTAATTTTGTAGTAATAATTGAATTGAAAATTAAATTAGGTTTATTGAATTTTTTTTTCTGTACACATTTCAATTTTCAATTTCAATTTCAATTTCAAAGGACAATATCGGAAGTATATGGGGATTTAGGCTAGATTTTCGAGGGGTCAATTAAAGCACCCAAATTGCATAAA
>JAQIXA010004306.1:0-11657 GCA_034699045.1 Nanhermannia cf. coronata Gr-Ori-00579 | reverse complement strand
TACTACAATTGAAGTTTTCCAATCTTCTGGTACTCTACATGTCTCGAGTGATTTTGAGAAAATAAGAAATATAGGTAATATAATAGACACTTTTTTACAGAGGTTCGCTATAGAGAGAAAGTTAAGTTCATTATACCTAGGTTTGGTTTAATTAGATGATATAGTAGAGTAGATAGATGAGAGAGTTTTGATTTTTCAAAACTGAAATGAAATAAGAAACAATAAAATAATAAAGTGTACAATTTCACCCCAAAACATTTTTTTTAATTCTCAAATTCGAGGCTCAAATTAAATTGACTCAAAAATTCAAAAAAATAAGATTATATTGAATTGACACTTACCTATTACCTACTTGCTCTTGTCAGTTCAGGTTCAGTTCAGTTTGAGTCTTTTGACACTCACACACACACACACAGTTCACTGACTGCTGGTCATTTGACGTGTTCAGAGTTCAGAGTTCAGAGTTCAGCTCGCAATCTTAATTATTTTAGCAATTATTTTCAATAACTTATATTTATTTTAATTCCATCATTGTTAAATGATGATTAAGATCAAGAAGTTCTTTGTGCCCAAGAAACTGCCCAAAGACAGATTGAGTAAAAAAGATTTCGAGGTTGAAATTAAACCCTACCAAGATGATGAGGTCAATTTCTCTAAATCCAAAACAATCTCGTATGAATTGCACTTCCCATATATTAATAGCACTTTGTAAGTAACGAATTTACAGATATATTGTCATTATGTATTATTAATCATTATTATCTATCATACTTAAATTACCTATTATTATTTTTTACAATTACGACCAGGGGTTGACTAGGGATAGTTAGCAAAGATTTTAGAAAAGATGCTGTTTTCGGCTTTAGTCAGTTGTCCTTTTTGACCTGCTGGAATTTGTTTGAAAATATCTCTAGATATTAGAATTAAAAGACCAAAATAACAACTGATTCTCAGCCGAAAACAGTCTGTCAAAACGAATTCCGAATTATCCCTAATATACCCTGTTGGTTTGGTATTTTTCAATCATTCTTCGGCATTTTAAAAATAATTAATGTATTTTTTTAAAATTTCTATTTAGCTTGCTGGATTTATTTTCAACGAAGCCTGATAACTACACCTTTAATGTCGGATTTCCAGAGTTATTTTATGTCAATCATTTCATCGATGCATTCACCATGCGAATAACCTTTTCTGATGAGGGAAATGTCACAAGAAATAAATGTAAGTTGATCACCCAGTATCATATGTTTTAATTCATTTATAATTACCTGCTGACTTATTTATAAGTTTTAAATGATTATGATAATTAAATGAGAAAAGGTCAACATGTGCTAAAATGTTTTTTATTAAAGCTTTACAGGGGACAGGGAACAGGGAACCTTTTCTTGGTGTTGGTCTATTGAATCATAATTTGATTTTTTTCGAGTTCAGTTAAGGATTCTGTGAATTCAGAATCCTTAATGTCAAAGCCAATTAGAAATAAAATCCTTAGACTAAAAGTGGTTTTATTTTGAGCAACTTACATATTTATAATTATAATTGGTCTTTGATCGACATACCACACCTCAAAAAGTTCCTTGTCAAAGTCTACTCATAAAGGGTAAAATTTGACCGAATTGTCCAATTTTGGCACATGCATGTAGTTAGTTACTTCGTCTTGTTAATTTTGTCTTTAAAATCTTATATTAGGTAGGTACAAAAAATGTGTAGCAATTTTTTTTTATTTCATATCAGAATTTTGAAAGTTTTTAAAAGTCAATAGTAGATTTAATTAGATTTCTTGTAATTTTTATTGCTTTTAATTTTTAATAACTATATTATATTATATTTAAACTTTAAACACTATTAACATGGAATTTTTGTTTTTTTTGTTTTAGTTTTCTCATTCAGTTTCACTGGACCTGAAGCTACTGGATCGCTAAGCACCATCCGAAAAACATTTTGCCGAGCATTTACCCTCAAAGAATTTGGAACAAATACAACCCTCCTCATCAACTTCACATTGACTGATACACTCGCTACACTTCTCAGCGATTTTGAAGCCATCGAAGGGATGGAGATGAGCGAAGCAATTGAAAAAAAGATGTTTCATCAACAATATAATCTTGGTCAAATGCTCAAGAATGAGACCGAATTTCGTGATTTCACCATCATTGTCGGTTTCTCAGAGATCAAAGTTCACAAGTGTGTTTTAGCCAGCCAGAGTTTGGTTTTTGCTCAAATGCTCTCATCTGACATGATCGAGTCAAGAAAATCGACTTTGGAAATATCAGACCTGAGTGAAGATACTGTTAAATCTGCCATCGAGTTTATGTATACTGGAAAAATCGCCATTACTACTAGTACTACTACTACTGGAGAAAGCATCACCTCAAATAAAGAAAAATACGGGGAAGTTCTAGCTGGACTCTACGTGTTTGCTCAAAAATACAATATGACTAATTTAAAATGGGCCACAATGTCCAAATGTCTCCATACTGCCAGCTTCTTCAGAACTAGACCTGAGGAAAAACAACGATTAATTCAAACTGTGTCACTACATGAACCTAACATGAAGGACTTGGACGCTTTTCTTGCCATTCTTGGACCTTATACGATTGACGATTGATTTTTTTAACATTTAACATTTTACATAATATACTTTACTTTTATTATTCGACCATCTCTACTTACGTGATTATTTATAAAAATGTCTTTGATCATAATATAATACTAATGTCTCGACATAAAAGTATTTATTTATTTTTATTTATTTATAATTATTATAAATGGTTTCTCTGAATACAAATATCGTACTACGTGTACTCTGTTACTATTATATATCTTTGTCTTGACATTTCAAGCGTTTTGGATCAATTTTTTTTCTCATGGAAAACTATCTTTAGTTTATTGACTCATCTCATAGCTTTTATTAATCTTAATTTTAGAATCAAAGAGTTTTCATATTCATTATTTACTCTAATAGAAAGTCTAAATATTTTTGCCATAATATATTTCTGGAAGGCCCTACTTATTTAATGAATAAATAAAAGGTTTAATTCAGGTATTTTTAATCCAGGTATTTTATTGTAGGGTACTAATAATAAGTAATCCGACAAAGCTTAAATTTATAATGCCTGCAGTAAAGTTACAAGGTTACTAATTAAAAATTCAATTTTAATATAGAGTTAAATAGGTTTTTAATTCTTTTTAAAATGACATAGGATAGGTACAAATCAAAAGTAGATAGAATAATTGAGGGTTTTATTTTATGTAATTAGAATGAAAATATTAAAGAAAGTGCATAATCTTGAATCAATTGCAAAATTTCAAAGAAAAACTCATTTTTAAATTCATAAAAAATGTGGATTTTACAACGGATTTTTTGCAATGATTTTGAATTGAGGTTGTGAAATTCAGAAATTTTATTTGAAATCAATTTATATGAAATGATAAACTTTGTAGAATAAGATTGAGCTTGTTCAAATAAATTTGCAATAATTTTTAAGTAATTAATTGATAGGAAAATGAATTCAAAAGCAAGAATAGCAAGTGGATTCAAATTTAGTAAATGCTTCACAATTATGTAGAACATGAAAACATTAATCAAAATCAGGTAGAATATAATTGAAAATAAATTGAACTTTTCAAATGCTGAATTGAAAAATTTATTGAAAACGGATATTTGTTTATAAATTTTTAAAAGCATCAGACATTCGAATTTTGAAAGAAAATTCTGAGCCATTTTATTGCTAAAAAAAGATATAGGTATAATTTTTTTATCTTGGACCAAACCGATTATTTGGTATTTATTTTTATTTTGGACCATTATTATAATTTACCTTAAAATTTGTAACCAATCCACCAAGCAAATAATGTAAATAATTATAACAACACCATTGGCCAAAATAACACCATTCATAAAATATAAGAAAAATATATCAGTTGTATTATAAAGTGTTACTAAAACCCAATTTTTATAACTGAAATTAAAATAATAAGTCAAAGACATTTGTGGGAAAAAGTAATAAACCGCCATCAAAAGCATAGGCATGCAAACTTGGCAAATTAAGACAAAATTCGCCATAAAGTTGATCATTTTTTTGCTAAATGCTTCATCATTGTATCCATTTCTAATTCCAATAGTGAAATTTTCTATAAAAATCATACAAATTATTTAAAATACCTAAAATATATACTAGCGATTAAATTAGAGCAGTTAATTAAATCTTAGTTAATTAATTAAGGTAAATAAAATTACGGATTTTCTTGTTGAGTTTAATAGAAGTATTGACAAGTTGAATAAAATCCTTTGGATTGTTACAAATTATTAAATAAATTGTAAGACAATAAATATTATAAATTAAAAAACTAATTTCAAGTATGGATAATTTTGGATTTACAAAATAGTTAAAATAAATTTTATAATAAGTGAATGAAATTATTGAAATACTTTTAAATAGAAAAAATAAAAACAGAATACCTCTTATAAATAGGACATTTAATTTATTGGACCATATGGTCAACACTTCTTTTGACATGTCACATTTTAGTCCAATAAATGGTATGATAAAAACTAGGCGGAAAAACTTAAAAAAACATGTTTGCAATTTTCTGGTCAACATTTTTTGTTCAAAATTACTGATTTTTATTGCACTTTTTTAAAATCAAAAATCAAAAATCTAAGAAATATTTAATGATTTTTTTTAAATTTTTGATCTTTAGGGAATACGGAAACACTTTTTATGAAATGCAAAGAACTTATTAACCATAATTTACTAAAACCTACGAGGTGAGATGAGACCCAAATAATTCCAATTAAAATCCTATAAAAATTTTGATTTCGTGGTTAGGCTTGGAATATATTGCTTTTTGTAACAGTTTATTTTATAAATGAAATGTTGGCTTCTATTTTTGTCTTGATCTTTTTAAATGCCAAACTATTCCTAAATAGGTTAATGCAAAAACTATAGACCCAGGCCTGTCTCTTTCCTACCCTTATGGCAATATTGATCCTACTTGGGGATTATGAAATCGGTCAGGTACATAGGTTACTATAGATACCTTACTTATCGTTAGGTAATACCAATACCTCAATGTATAGGTAGGTAGGTAGAATTATTATGTCAAAATTACAAATAAAAAAAAGGTAATATATTGTACCCTCTAATATAGGTAGATACTGGTATATTAAAAATCTCATTAAAATTTTAAACTATTCAATTTGTATTTTAATTTCAATTTTTCATAAGGTTACATCTTTTAATTAAAATATTTATAAATACTATGCTTATGTAAAATTAATTTATTACATACATACAAACATACTTACTTACAGTCATACATAACAATACATATTATTAATATGTGCTTCTTTAAATATAAGCGCAATTTGTATGGGTTTTATAGGGGAAATATCAAAAATTCCATTTAAAATACAATATAGGTTTATTTCATATCAAATTGAAATGAAATCCTTGAAATCACGATCATTTTTACTAATCTTTTTAACGATAAAGCTAAATACTGGAAATACTGTATTCCAAGCAAAAGCTAAAAGGCCTTTACGGTAAACTTACACTATTTCCTAAGATTTTTAAACTATTCGATTTTCGGATATCTGACGGATCAGATAAATATTTGGATAGAAACAATTGAAATCCGATGAAATCGGTTCAGATAGGATAATCGGATATTAAAAAATTCATATCTAAAGCTTTTAGTTCGAATTCGATTCGCTATATTATTTTTTTATGCGTTATCCAAACCCGAATTTTAGATCGGATCATATTAACAGATTTAATAAAATAAACGGGTAAAGGATATAAGTACTTCTTTTTTCGTTCATTTTCAAAGTGATACCTTAAAAAAGAGAAATTAAACAATTTATAAAAAATGTATTTTTATAGTAATAATATAATACCTTTAAAGTTTTAATTCTTATTAGAATGAAAATATTAAAGAAAGTGCATAATCTTGAATCAATTGTAAAATTTCAATGAAAAACTCATTTTTAAATTCATAAAAAATGTGGATTTTACAACGGATTTTTTGCAATGATTTCGAATTGAGGCTGTGAAATTCAGAAATTTCATTTGAAATCAATTTATATGAAATGATAAATTCTGTAGAATGAGATTGAGCTTGTTCGAATAAATTTGCAACAATTTTTAAGTAACTCATTGTAAGAAAAACGAATTCAAAAGCGAGAAGAGTCAGTGGATTCAAATTTAGTAAATGCTTCACAATTATGTAGAACATGAAAACATTAATCAAAATCAGGTAGAATATAATTGAAAATAAATTGAACTTTTCAAATGCTGAATTGAAAAATTTATTAAAAACGGATATTTGCTTATAAATTTTTAAAAGCATCAGACATTCGAATTTTGAAAGAAAATTCTGGGCCATTTTATTGCTAAAAATATAAATTATTTATGAGGGCTGATAATATGCAAACACCTAAAGCCTAAATTCTGACCCATGTTACCAAATGGCCTTTTTGTTCACCCAAAAAGGCCATTTGGTAACCTTGGTCAAAATTTAGACTTTAGTGTGGTGTGTGGTGCATTGGCACATTGGCAATTTAATAATACTTTGAAATTTGAAATGTACCTACCTTAAAATTTGTAGCCAATTTTCCATAGAAATAATATAAATAAATATGACAATACCATTTGCGAAAATAATACCAGTAATAAAATACAAAAAGAATATATCCGTTGCAGTATAAAGTGCTAATAAAATCCAATTATCATGTCCATAATAAAAATAATAAATCAAAAACATGTCTGGGAGAAAGAAATAAATCCCAAGTAAAAGAGGTGGAATGCAAACTTGGCAAATTATTGCAAAATTTGCTATAAAATTTATAAATTTGTTGTTAAAGAAATCTAGATCATATCCATTTCCAATAAATATATTTCCTATAAAAAATGGAATTAAAATTCTTTAATACTTAACAAAAGAGTAGTTATAAAATAAAAATTACGGATTTTCTCGTTTAGTTTTATAGATGTGTTCACAAGTAAGATAATATCATTTGGACTACATATTATATATTATTAAATACATAGTAAGACAATAAAGATTATAAAAAGCAAATGAAATTTCGAGTATTGATAATTTTGGATCTTTCATCAAATTGAAATGAATTTTGTAATAAATAAATGAAATTATTGATATGCTTTTAAGTGTAAAAAATAGAAATAGAACGAATCTCAAGAGTCGGGCACTTAATTTATTTGACCCGAGGGTCAAAATTTGCTTTGATATGTCACATTTGATGTTTGTGAATGGTAGAATAAAAATTAAGCTGAAATATCTGAAAAATGTTGTTTGCAAATTTCTTGTCAACATTTTTTTTACTTTAAAAATTCAAAAACTCCTTGAGAACTACTATACAGGTACCTTACCTTACCTTACCCTACTTATTTATTTTTTAAGACTTGTTTCTCAAGTTCAAATTTTTAAATATCTAGATACATATCGAAACAATTATAATTTATGACTTATATTTAGGACACAATATATTCAAAGGCATTTCCATAATCATAAAATAGAAACCTTATTAATTTTATAAATTATGTATTCAATTAGCTTATAATATTTTATTTTTCATTACATTGCATCATAATATATTATTTGGCATTCAATATACATAGTGGTTCTTAAAAAAAAATAAGTAAGTACTAAGAATAAGTACCAATCAAAAAATTTTAAACTGCAATTATAGCAATGTATAGGGTACCTAAGATAAATATGTGTTTTTGAATCTAGATCTAGATCTATATAACATACACTAATATTATTATATTGATAAATAATATAGAGAGCAAACTAAAAAAATCAATAGGGTTATCATTAAAAGTTATAGACTTATTACCTATATGGAAATTTTTAGAAATTGTTTACATAAAAAACAATCTGTATAAAAGCAATTTTAATTGAATTATACAAAGTTAGCATTAGAGTATAGAGAATACATATTAAATTTGGTCTAGTAATAAATAACTATTACTTATTTAATTTAGATTTAAATACCATATTATTTATATAAATTGCCTCTTCATTTTTAACTAAATTTTAACTAAACTATATAACTTATCTACCTTTAACTACTCGTACCATACATCCATCACCAGTATAATAGTATATACAGATATATATCTTACACTTAAAGACTAATATTTTAATTATTAAAATTCTTCGCTACTCCTACAACAATAATAAGTCAAGTTTTTACTAATCTTAATCACGATCAAACTAAATGGCTATTTTGTAAATACTGAGACCAAAGCTACAGGTTTTTATGTGTAAACTAACATTCTTTTACACAATATCCGATTTTTGGATATCTGACAGATCGGATAAATATTTTGAGTGAAATATGTAATTGAAATCCGATGAAATCGGTTAGGGTCGGATATACCATGTATTAAAAAATTCATAATTCAAAGCTTTCGGTTCGATTTCGAACCGATATATTATTTTATTTTATTATCTGTTATGCAGACCCAAATTTCAGATCAGATAATAAAATAACGGATTTAATAAAATCAAAGATAAAATCAAATGAGATAAAAGTATTTTTTGTTCATTTTAAAAGTGACAACTTAAAAAAAGGTAAGGATAAAGATTTTAAAATTAGACACTGTAAAAAATGTGATGGGTACATAATATATCAATATAGAATATCAATAATGCATTTCAACAGTTATAAATAATACCTAACAATAAGTCTTAAATCTTATTAGAATGAAAATATTAAAGAAAGTGCATAATCTTGAATTAATTTCAAAATTTCAAAGAAAAACTTATTCTTAAATTCATAAAAAATATGGATTTTACAACGGATTTTTTGCAATGATTTTGAATTGAGGTTGTGAAATTCAGAAATATCATTTGAAATCAATTTATATGAAATGATAAACTTTGTAGAATGAGATTGAGCTTGTTCGAATAAATTTGCAACAATTTTTAAGTAGCTCATTGTAAGAAAAATGAATTCAAAAGCGAGGATAGCCAGAGGACTTAGATTTAATAAATGCTTCACAATTATGTAGAACATGAAAACATTTATCAAAATCAGGTAGAATATAATCGAACATAAATTCACCTTTTCAAACGCTGAATTGAAAAATTTATTGAAAACGGATATTTGTTTATAAATTTTTAAAAGCATCAGACATTCAAATTTTGAAAGAAAATTCTGTGCCATTTTATTGCTAAAAAGATATCAATTATTTAATATTTATAATTAGGGTACAATTAGGAATATTTCGAAAATATTTTTAAAATTATGATACTTTTTTTAGTTTAAAATTAAACACCTTTACTTTGAATTTTTACTATTATAGTACCTTAAAATTTGTAACCAATTTTCCAAAGAAATAATATAAATAAATAAGACAAGACCATTTGAAAAAATAATACCAGTCATAAAATATAAAACAAATATATCAGTTGCAGTATAAAGTGCTAATAAAATCCAATTATCATGCCCATAATAAAAATAATAAATCAAAAACATATCTGGGAAAAAGTAATAAATCCCAAGTAAAAGAATTGGAATACAAATTTGGCAAATTATAGCAAAATTTGCTATAAAATTTATAAATTTGTTGGTAAAAGAATCCTGATCATATCCATTTCCAATAAATACATTTTCTATAAAATATTAAGATAAAATTTATTTCAATAATTCAATAATTAACCAATTGTGTGAGCATGCAATCAGTTAATTATTAAGTTATAAGTCAACTCTACGTGTACTTTTTCTGTCTGCCAAGAAAATTTCAAAATTATCTGATTGATTTCAACCAAATTGGCAAGACCTTTTAAAAGGTCTTGAATATATCAGAAATCCCATAAAAAGGGATTTCTGAAAATTTTTACTTCATAAAAACGTTAAACAGGGTTTGATTTTGAAATATATATATAAGTATGTATTATATTTTATATTCCGGAGCTACAAAATTTATTATTAAACTGGACGCTCACACAATTAATTATCTATCTATTAATAGAAGAGCAGTTACTTAAATTCTAGTTAAATAATTTATGAAAAATAAATTTAATTACGGATTTTCTCATTTAGTTTAATAGATGTGTTAACAAGTAGGATTATATCATTTGGACTATTATATATTATTGAATATATAGTGAGACAATAAAGACTATAAAACGTAGATGAAATTTCAATTATTGATAATTTAGGATTTTCCACCAAATTGAAATAAATTTTGTAATAGACAAATGAAATTATTGATATACTTTTAAGTATAAAAAATAGAAATAGAACAAATCTCGAAAGTCGAGCACTTAATTTATGTGACCTGAGGGTCAATATTTGTCTTGAAATGTCACATTTGATGCCCGTGAATGGTAGAATAAAAATTAGATTGAAACATCTGAAAAAAGTTGTTTGCAGATTTCTTGTTAACATTTTTTCTTTAATAACTCAAAACTTCTGAAATACTTAGTACAGGTAGTACCTTGAAACTGAAACCCTATTGTTTCAAGAATATTCAAATTTGAAATAATCATATATATATATATATATAAACATGTACGCAACTATTGAAAATATCGAAATGTAGGTAAATAACATTTATAATTTACATATTATAACTTATTTACGACAATTTTGCATAATATATTCAAAGACATTTACATAATCATAAAATAACGTATTATTAATTTTGTAAATTAAGTATTCTATTAGCTTAATATTTTGATTTTTCGTTACATTCCATCATCGTTTAATTTTAAATTTTATTATACATAATATTTGTCTTTCAATATACAGAGTGGTTCTTAAATAAATACAATTCAAAAAATTGTAATTGTATTATCTAAACATAGCAATTTAAACTTTAAACCAAAGATAAGAATGAATGTCTATTTTTGATTGAAGATACATAAAAATAGAGATCATAATATCTGTATAACGATCAAACTCAAAAATCAAAAAAAAAATCTTAGATTTATCTTCTCGTTAATAAGAGTTATAAGTTATCTAATGTAGCAGCAGATATGTAAGGAAATTTTTTAAATTAAAAAAATACTAGACTAAAAATTTTAATCTAAAGCTCTTTACCCGACAAAACAAACAAAACCGAATTCGGGTTGAAGGATTGACTCAAATGTTCAAATCGAAGTCATATTCAGCGATGTTGAATCGCAGTCATGCTATATCTGGTAACCGGATAACCGGATTTGTACATAGCTCAGCTCATAGGCAGAGGAGTAAATTATATTTGTTTATATAAAAACAATAATGTAAGGCCAATTTTATTTCAATTATATAAAGTTAGCATTAGATTAGAAATAATATACTAGATTAAACTGTCCCAAACTCCCAAACAGTCTGGCTGGGACAATAAATACCTAACTTTATTATTTAATTTAAATGTACATAAATACAAATCGGTAATCTAAATAGTCATATATAAAAGCTTATTCATTTTGTAAATTATATATTCATTTTAATTTTTCATTACATTTTATCATCGTTCTAGGTATAAATTTTATAAATAACTACATACCTATATAAATGTAAATACATATTTGCCAGTCAATATACAGAGTTTTCCTTAATTAAGATGGAGCGAGTTGAGATTTTAAATATGTGGATTATAATGGCGACTTAAGATCGAAAAATCTAAACAATTAAA
>JAQIXA010004305.1:0-11658 GCA_034699045.1 Nanhermannia cf. coronata Gr-Ori-00579 | reverse complement strand
AGAGAAAGTTGAAAAATGAATTAAATATAAAGGTATATTTAATAAAGAAGAATAAAAAGTTTTTATACTATAAAAGTAGTATAAAATATAAAATTGATTTTAATGTGCTTTGTGCTCACTTCATTTTTCTTCGATCCATTGATTCTCGTTTTTAATTTGGTCTTCTTGTTCCTTTGTCAGGTCATTCTTAATGTTGAGCATCTTACGGATCTCATCTGGTTCTTTCCCCTTAATTTTTGTGACGACAACTTTACAGGCTGATTCAAGCAATGACGGAATGTCCAAATAATTTGCCGCCTAATTAGAATTTAATTAAAAATAAAAATTGAATTATATTAATATTATTAGGTATGCGCACGTATGTAGAATTTAAGGGACTTCCTTTTAATTCGACTCTGAAAACACAACTTTGGTTAATTTTGGTTGTACTGGATGGTACTTGTCATGTCAAGTAAAGTAAATAACCAAAAATAAATATACATTAAATCGGAAGGCAAAATTTGATTTCTCAGAGCTGTATTTAAATGAATAGGAAAGGAATAGCATAATATAATAGGAATAGATAAACTATTTTGTAATATTTTAGCAAGATAATTTTTTTACCAAAATTATTTGATATAGAACTTTAGGCTTGAGTTCTCTGAAATATTTGGCATCCCAATCGGTTAACTCGTCCGATCGCATTGCATATGATTCATCATCGCTTATGTTTATATAATCCTCATCTTTCTCCTTCTCTTTATCCTAAAAATATGAAAAAGAAATGAAAAATCATCCAAATTACATACAGGTCCCTAACCCTATGCCTGCCTTTGTTTGTAATGCGTTTACATTTTAAAATGAATTAAAATGCAATGCCAAACTTACATTAAGATGTTGTTCAGCATACTCTATAACCTTTTTCAAAATTTCGGACTTAACAGTTGTTAAATTGATTGGATCATCAGACTATAAAAATAAATATAAAAATGACATAATAATATAAAAACCTAATATAATATTATTTTATTTTGACTTACATCGGTCAGATCAAACTCTGAATACATAGTTTTGATGGTTTGTGAGATAGAAGCAACTTCGAGTCTAACCTCAAAATCCATACCATCCGAGGACCTCAGCTTCACAATTTGGCCGACACCATTATTATCACCACCACCCTGTCAAAGTAAAGATAAAAATTATTAAAAATTACGTACAGCTTTGACATTGACAAATTGACATTGAGAATGATATTGCATTATACATTATGTAAGACCGATGACTTTGACCTTTGGCCATGACTGACATAAGTCAACTGACATCATATCATAAATAAGTCTTTAAAATTAAAATTGACGATAAGATAAAAAGGCTAAAAAGGTGATTCGATATGGTAGAAAATGACCCGGGGCTCCAGTCAGGCTTCTTTCTTTGTTTTAATTTTAAAATATAATCCTAGCCTAAACAATAAAAATGTCAACTTACCGTCTCCATCTTCTCAGTGTTATTTGACATGGTACCTCGGGACAATAATTGATCCAACTCGTAGACTTTTTGTAATTTTAATTGCTATTAAACTCAATTAAAAATTAATTAATTTCCTTTTCCTCCTAAAAAATAAAAAATGAAAATTACGTGACCTTTTACTTACTATTTTTTTTGCAGTTCAAATTCCCTATTCCCTACTGTATCTAGCATTATACTAAGCTATGGTATTAATAGCATAGCAGGATATGCATGGAGTTTGAAAAAATTTAGGGCTAATTTGAGATTTTTTGTCAATTTCTAATCCCAATCCCAATCCCAAATCCCAAAGACAATTAATGACAATTGACCGATGACAACTGACAACTTTGACCAAGAAAACTGACATCATGTCATCATGTCATCGTAATATCGTAAATAGACCATTAATTGACATTAAAATAAAAAGGCGGTGATATGTATGAAGAAAATGATCAGCAGGGATTTATTCCTTCCGAAATCCGAACAATTAAACTCTTAAAAACTTGAATAATTAGTAAGTTAGTGTTCTTCTTGTCTCAAACAATTTTTGAAATTCTTGACTTCGTAATTAACTAATCTCAAGACTAATAAAACTAAGATTTCATATTGTCCATAAGAATAATAATGTTAGTGTACTAGTGTTAATGTTTATATCATAAACTCATAATATTATAAGACCTTAACACTAAAATGCAGATGATTAAATTAAGGCAATTAATTACATTTTAGATAAGTACAAGTGCCCTACTTCCAAATTCTTAATTTTATCCTGACATATTCTGACGTTATAACGAGGTTTGTTTCTATTTGTACTTTGTTTCTAATTCTAAATTCTAATCACTAGATTAATTACGATATATACCTGTGTATTTTAGCCTTATAATTTAGATTAGAGTATACATACTTACTTATTAAGGTAGGTAATCGTAATTTTCTTAATTTAAATTTAGAGACTTTTATCTTTAATAAATGTCTTGTTGAGATAAACATTGAGATTAGAATATAGAATACTATACTATACTGAACCATAATTATAATTTTGAATTAGGTATGATAAACAACAATAGATTACTTATACATATATGATGGGCTTTAGTTATAAATACTTAAATACTACATTATATGGTATTTCAGTTTTTTTATTGTTAGTATTTAGTACTATACTATTGACTAATTGTGTTCATTCAATTCAATTATCAATTATAGAAATATATAAGATAGGTTAAATATGAAATTTATATTGTGGTTTAGTGAATTGTGTATTGTTTAAATTTATTTTTTACTAGGCTATTAATTTAGTAGTGTAGGTCGTGTAAGTGTAGTATGTGGTAGTCTAGTGTCTAGTCATCGGTATTCATTCTCTTTCTAATAAATCATCTAAATACCTAGTTAAAATTAGTTAAAATTAGTTAATTTTTAAATGAATCCTGCTGGAGGAAAATGTGACGAGAGTTCATTTTGGGGTGACCCTAGTCTTAAGATTTATTTGAGTCATTTCCTCAGTTCTTGGGGTAAGTAATAAGTAAAATCACTAATTAATCTTAAATTTTGTTAATTACATTAATTTAATTAACTTTAGGTGATCGAATGGCTCAATTTACTGGTTTGTTAACGCGATTTCATAATTAAAAAAGTGATTCAAAATTTTTTGATTTTTGATTTTTTTTACAGTTGGATATTACCTTGTTAGTCTGTACGATGACATGCTACTGGTAGGTACCTTACCGGCATATCGAATTTTTTCAAAATTTCGAAAAAATTTACAAAATTTTGATTTTTTTGTAAAGCCTACAGCAATTTATGGATTTGCTTCAGCTATTTCAGTTATATTTACCGGTGCTTTTATTGGTCGATGGATTGACAAAACTGAAAGAAATCAGGGTAAGATTACACAACATTTTGAATAATTTGTAGGACTTTGAATCGAAAGAATTTTCGAATTTTCGAAATTTTTGGCCTAATTAACCCGATATATTTAGTTTTAGAAATTTTGGTATAGGATATATATGGGGTTCTAAGGGGCTTTCAGGCTTTTATTTGAGTTTTAACACGCAAAGGCCTGAAAGCCTAATAGATCCTTTTTAAAAATAGTTGGATATTTTTGAAAATTTTGGCTTTGGTTTTCTAAAATTCAGTCAAAATTCGAAATTTTTTACAAATTTTGAAAATTCTTGGAGATTTTCGAAAAGTTTTGGTTTCGGTTTTTCTAAAATTCTGCTGAAATTCGAAATTTTGGCGAATTTTGAAAATTCTTGGAGATTTTCGAATGTTCTTACAAAAACTCATTCGAAATTCCAAGTTTTTGAAAAAATGTGTCCCCATTTAAAAAATCGGTTTCGGTTCAAAGCCCTATGCATTTTATAAGAGAGGCTTTCGGCTTTCAGGCCTTTGCATGTTAAACCTCGTATAAAGGCCAGAAAGCCTATTAAAACCCCAAGATATCCTTTTAACAATTTTTTGATTTTTTAAATTTCAGTTGCTGTAATCTCACTTTTGATACAAAATACCACAGTGCTTTTATCTTCGATCATTTTAATACTATTTATAAAATTCCGTAAGGAAATCAGAGAATGTTCCATATTTGACGGATATTTGGCTGAAGTTTTGATTTTTCTCATAATTATTATCTCAGTTATAGGTAAATTATACGATTTACACTAATCTATAATTTGAATTTTTTCAAAATTTTCCAAAATTTTATGTATTCTAGCTCAATTAAATCATGAATAAGGTACTTTGAAATTTTAGCAAAAGTTTATTAACTTTTTGAGGAATTTTGAAAAAGTTCATTAAAAATGGCTACGATTTAATTACATCCCTATCTTGGTTGAAATGCATATTTAATTGATTGTGATTTGATAGCTGGACTCGCAACAGTTGCCAATAAAATCTCTCTGGAAAAGGACTGGATTGTAGTTCTCTCTCAAGGCGATGAAATCAAACTTTCAAGTATGACATTAATTTATAATTCAGAGCTCTAGGTCATCTTCAAGTTAAAGAAATTCTCAAAATTCTCAAAATTTTGACAAAAATTGAAAATTTTGAAGGATAATTTGTGATTTTTTTTTTTACATTTTTTTTTTAGAAATGAACACATTTATGAGAACTTTAAACATGGGTACTTATATCCTCGCACCTATCCTTGTGGTAAGTCCTTATAGAGTGACATGGCATGACCTGGCTAATTATTTAAATTTAGGGTCAATTAATCACCTACTGGTCTGACATTGCCAGCACAGCATTTGTAGCTGGTTGGAACGTCTGTTCTGGACTCTGTGAGATACAATTGCTAAGCATGGTCTTCAAAAATCATCCACATTTACGTGACAAACTGAAGCCTCAAAATCTTCAAAATGATAAAAATAACAAAAATAGTCAAGATAAAGTACTTGTAGTCGAAAAGGGGAATACATTTTTACAGTCATTTAAGGGATGGAAAGGTAAGGTTAAATTTAATAATTAAATGTGACCATCTGGAGAAAAGGGTCCTAATAAAAGTACCTACATGAGTATTTATATATTTTTAGATTACAATGATCATCATGTTAGAAATGCTGGATTAGCTTTAGCTTCACTTTACATGACCGTTTTAGGACTTGACAATATAACTACTGGTACAAAAAGCAACTTAATTATAAGAAAAGTTTAATTTCATCCCTATTTGGTTGAATTTGCCACTAGAATTATTTTTAGGTTAGGGTATACATGTCAGATTAGGATTTTTTTAAATTTTAGGGTTAATTTTATACAGAAATAAAGTTTGACCAAAAATAAAGGGGTAAATTCAACCAAAATAGGGATGAGATTAAATCGGACCGGAGTTCTTAATTGTGCATTTTATAATTTTAGGATATCTTATGGCCTTAGGACTTTCAGCATCTCTAATCAGGTATCTTTTAATTAAATTTCAAAAAAAAATTGTAATTTTTGTAAATATAGTACGATCACAGCAACTTCAGCGGTTTTTGGACTTTGTGGTGCAATTTCATTTCCGGTTTTGAGAAGATATATTGGGAAATTGAAAACTGGAGTTTTTGGATTCGGGATTTTTGCGCTGGGGATTTTACCATGTGTTATCTCGATTTCTATTAAAGGTATTTAAGATTTCCTTCAATTTAAAGACTTACCTATTAGGTAATTTAGAAATTTCAAAAGGGGGTCCAGGATTTGTGCATAGGAAATGCCAATATGTACCTTGTTCACAGCTTTTGTAGTGATATATCAATGGAAAATTTAGCCCAAATCTCGATTTTGATAATCATTTTGCAAATTCCGATGCAAACATCTCCAAAACTAAAGCGGGGATATTCGAAAATCATCAAAAATCCTTATATTTCAACTATTTGAGTCAGTTTTTTGATGATTTTCGAATATCCCAGCTTCAGTTTTGGAGCTGTTTGCATCGAAATTTGCCTAAATCATTATCAAAATCGATTTTTGAGCCAAATATTTCGTCGAAATAGCACTACAAAAGCTGAGAACAAGTTATTGGTATTTCCTATGCACAATAGGAAATAGGAAATTAAATCGGAGCTCTAAACCAACTTTTTTTAAGGTTCTCCTTTTGACCCCTCGGCTATTCTACAGAGTAAGGCCTGGTTCGGTTCTGGATATTTTTCGTCAATAAAAAACCATCATCATCACCATCATCACGAACAAGGATTTAACTCGACTTTGACTTTAGAATATCCAATTATTGAATTTGGTTCAATTAACATACTTTTCAATGGACAGTATAACTCGGAAGTTATTTTTATTATCGGATTGCTACTATCAATTTATGGTTTGACCTTGGCCTACTAATTGACCTTGACCTATCTATGATAACTTGTAATATTTACAAAAATTTTAGGATTTTGGCTCTCGGACCTCTCTGTGACCCAAACATTTCAAGAAGAAATACCTGAAGATAAGCGTGGAATTATCAATGGAGTTCAGTATTCAGTAAGATTTCAATTTTTTTTAAATTTCGAAAAGATATCTTGGGGTTATTTTGAGATTTCTAGCCTTTATATGGGGTTTAACATGGAAAGACCTGAAAGTCGAATACATCCTTTAATATTTTTATGAATTCTAGCTCAACCAGATTATGAATACTTTGAAATTCCTCCTCGTAATATTTCTACCGCAAAAGGAGACTTTTGGATACTTGATTATCTTGTCTTGGATTTTTATATTTTTCGGGTAATTACTTTAAAGATAATTTAAAGAAGTCTGATGTTCATCATGTAATTTTATTGGTCAGGTGTATTTTCATCCAAAATAAAGTTTTTTTTCTCTGGAGAATGACCATTTTGACCTTGTAACTTGACCAAATATTGGTCAAAAGGTCAAATATAGATCTAATAAGCACTTATATTGGATGTACAAATTTTACTTTTGGGCTAATTGACAAGATTTTGACCCCAAACTTGGACAATATTGGTCAAAAGGTTAAATGTAGGCCTTATGAACTCTTACACTGAATATCCAAATTGACCCAACTTTGGGGGTCAAAACCTTTCAAATTGCCCTAAAGCCTAAAAAGAAAATTTAAACATCCCATGAAAGTGCTCATTAGACCCATATTTGACCTTTTGACCAATATTTGGTCACGTGACAAGGTCAAAATGGTCATTTTCCAGAGAAAAATCATTATTTTGGATCAAAATAATTTCAAAATATTTTGAAAAAAAGAAAAAGCTAAAAAATTTCATGTTAAAAATTCGATTTCTTAAAATTATCTGCTTGATTTTGCATTCTTTTATTGATTGCAAAATTACTAGTTTACGTAGTTTTGACTTCGACTAACCTGACCCTGACCCAGAGATCTGAATTTTACAATAAAGTATTGAAAAGTGTAATAAACGTTAGCAAAGTGATAAAGACCCTTTTCTCAAATTCTGTAACAATTTTCCCTCTCTATTTCAGATTTACTTTATTCACATCGTATGCAATCGCAGCAAGCAAAAGGAACGGGAAAAAACCAGATCAATTAATTTCAGACTCAGAAACTGACCAAAGTGATAGTATAAGTGTATTTGAAAATAATGATAATTTATCTGTGTAAGTGATATATACCTAAACATAGATACTTAAATTATCTCAATTAGCATGCTATTTAACTAATTACTAACTCTATAAAAAATCTTAAAATAGTTTAATTATCCGTAATTGAATAAAAGATACCATATTATTATGCTTTATAAAACGTGATTTCGCTGCTTTAGATATATTTAAAAAAGGTCTAAAGGATTTTGCAAAGATTTTCAGAATCAGAATTATCTGTAGGTAGGGGTAGGGTACTTAAAGGTCAAAAGTAAACCGATATTTTGAAATTTTGATATCTGACCTCTCTATTAAAATTTACTGTTAAAAATCAAAAAAATTAGGCTAACTATACCTAGGACGTAGGCAAATGCTTAAAGGACCAATTTTTTTATTTATTAAAAAGGCACTTATTATATGTATTATATCAATTAATATTTTGAAATTCTTTCCATATTATATTAGTATCTGTCAAGTTTATTTTTTTGATTTTTTCTTGGTGTCTGTCCTTGACTTATCCTTAGATTTAATTTTTGATCCTAATGAATGATACGAGTATAATAAATTTTCTTTAAGGTATACAAAATCATGGCAAGGTATTTAATAATTTTTTTAATTTTTGAGAATTTACCATGAGAAGAACAGTCGGGACAGTTTGTAGGAACAGGGTTAGCCCCTGATTGGATTGGAAAATTTAAAATTATTATATAACTTAATTAGCTTAATTAGAATACTTTTAGGGTACCTTTTTTAACCTTCAATTTGGTCGCTGTCTCCATTTTATTCGTGCTTTCCTCAACATTTTGTCCATTGATTTTTGCACAGGCGATCAAAAGCTTCCCGAAATTGTCACCCCTTGCAATATCACCTACATATTTTTTACCAACCTGCGGAATTACAAAATACCCGTACAGTTAACTTTAGTTATAAAGTTGATTTGAGATTTTTACGATTCATGAAAAATGAAGGTCAAATAAATATGACCTTTCAAAATGCATTTTTTGCATAATTTGAAGGTTTTTGCTTGATTTTTTTTACGAAAAACGCATTTTAAGTGGATAATTTTTCAAAAATTAAAAAATTCGAAAAATTAAGCTCGGACCTTAACTCTTAATTTGACAGAGACAGAGTTCAAAACTTTAATTGTTAAATCCAATTTACAATAAAACAATGACAATTGAGCCAAAATCAGCAGGAGAATTGAAGTAACAATTTTGGCTAGTTATAAAATTATAAAAATAAAATGTTCAAAAAGTGGTATTATTGTTGAATATCACAGAAATCGCATAATAATCGCATATTTGGGACATTTATTGCATAAAAAACGCATAATTTTAAACTTAAAAATGCTCACTTTTTGAAATTTTTTTTCATAATTTGGTCAACTCTAGTTATAACGTTCATCAGTTTACTGGTCTGGTCCCTAGTCTCGAGCAAGGACCGTTATAACGAGTGTCGATATTTAAATTAATAAAATAACATCAAATTTTGCAGTAAATTATTCACCGAATTTTGGTTATAAATGGCAGAAAATGGTAATTTTTTAACAGGCAATTTTTCAAAGGTAGTATAAGGGTTCCCCTTTTTGGCAAATAGCTCGGATGGGATTTTGACTTGAAGTATATCTAGAAAAAATACTTTTTAAATTTTAAAACTGTATATTTTAAGATTTTTAATTTTACGGCCGGTTAGAGAGAAACAGTACACCATTGTATTAATATCTATCTGAAATTAAAAAAAAAATTTGCCTACAATTCATTATACCCAATATATCTGTAGATAGATAATATAGAGATGCGGTACCACAACTTACGACTTTTTGCATCATACGGTCATTCTCTATACAAAATTCAAATACATATTTAGATTATGTTATGGTAAATATAACTGCTGATTTTGAAAATTTTAATTTTTTTTACTTTACCTTCTTGGAAAACGATGACAAATGCCTGAGCCTCGGTACTTAAACTCTCAAATTTTGATTTGAATTCCTCGAATTTATCTACTTTCTCAATTTTATAAGGCATTTTTGTACCCCAAGACTCAAAATTTAGAGTGGATTGAAATAATATTTAGTAATTCAATGAACATGTGGGATATCTTATAGTTTGATAAGTTTTTGAAATTGAGTTCTTGAATTTCGAGTGAAAGTAAAGTTTCTAAGGGTTATCTATTCAACAAGCAATGTTCAGTTCCTTGAAATAGTTGAAATATAATTTTTATAAGTTATAAAAAATTTGGCCATATGGGCTCAGATCTAATCTAAAGCATTAAGGCCGCCTTAGAATACATCAAGTTAGTTTTAAGAAACCAGATTTTTAATATGAATTTATGAATATCCGACTACTGGTCTTCAGATACTGGAAAAAACTTAAAAATCTGTCTTTCAAAATTCGGTCAACTTGTCCGATTTTCTGTCTCTCAAAATCCGAATAATTTGTCCGAATTTTTTCAAAAGTAATGATATTTTGAAATTTTGATATCAGATCTCTAGGTCAAAATTATACCCTGACATTTATTACACCATTACCATTTGATCCTGTTCTACTAAAATACAGAGATATTGGGTGTTTTTCAAAAAATTGAAAAAAAAGGATATCTTTGGGTTCTAATGGCCTTTCTGCGGCCTTTATATTGATATGAGATTTAACATGGCAAAGGCGTAAAAGTCGAATAGATCCTTTCATGAATTTTGAAAATCGATATTTTAAAGAACTTTTAAAGACATGTCAAAGGTACGAGTAATCGTAAAAAGTTAAAGCTTTATTTTATACAATGATATTTTATTATAAAAATATAAAATGAAATAGGTAGATATATAGGTACATTAGTTAGAACTATAGTAGATACTAACTTATATTAATATTACAGTTACTTGCTATTTGTACAAAAAAAATTCATTTTTCAAGTCTATCAGGAAAGTTTCAAAAGACTTAAGTTTAATTTCATCCCTATTTTGGTTGAATTTACCAAATTAGAGATGAGATTAAATGAGAGCCGAATCATAGATAGGATATATTTTCATCAACTTTTGGAAATCTCTGGAAATCTTGCTGGAAATCAAATCCTAAATTAACATTACAAAATTGGTCCATATTGCTGTCCAGTTTTTTCGAGGTGAAGCCATTTAGAGAGACTGGTGTATTTCTTTTGGATTCCTTTTGACTCGTTTTAATCGCATATGAGGTGAACAGAATGAATCTATTAAGACAATACAAGTACATAATATTATGTTAAAAAGATCTATGAGCAATATTTAGTATTTAATAAAATATCTGTATTTAGCTAAAAATTAGACTTTTTTAGAAATAAAAATACTTACGCAAAAAATATAAAAAGCCATGAGAGCATTATGAGATAGCCGAATGTTTTATTTAGGGGTAGTAAAATGGCCAGTATGTATTTGAGCAAATTCATCAGTTGATTCAGCTACAAAAAAATTATAAATATTAGAGATTCTAAAGGTCAAAGGAACCTTAAAATGAGGACTTTTTTCTATTCTAAATGGGCGAGCGAAGCGGGCTCTTACTCCTTACTATTCAACTTTGCTGCACTTTGTCTGTATGTCTGGGTGTTTGTTCGTTGGATAACTCGAAAACTACTGGACCAATTTTAACCAAATTGGCATGAAGGACCAGAAGGACCCTTATAGGGTCTAGTTTTGTATGCTCGACAAAAAAATACCCCATTTGGGGTTACAGGACCCTTTAAGGGTCCCTTATGTTAATCAAATAGGAAAAATCCAAAATGAGGTTTAAGTGGCTTTAGAGGTAATCGATGACGGAGATTCCGAATTCGATATTCTTTTGACCCGGGAGTTGACCTTTGACCCCAAAAATTAACCTTTGAACCTGAAAAATGCTCTAACATGAGATTTAAGTGATTCTAGAGGCTATGATAACGGATATCCTGAATTTGACATCCATTTAACCAGAAAATTGACCTTTAACCCTGGAAAATGGGACGGCTTGAGATGCTTTCATTGCTTTGCTCGCGCTCGCCCAATTTATAATCAACTGCTAAAGAGCTTTTGATTAAGTCCTAGTTATAGTTTTAACTGTTGATCAAGTCAATTACCGAATCTTGTACGCCACTAACAACACCTCGTTTCTTTTCTTCGATTTTCTCTTGAAATATTTGAGTAAC
>JAQIXA010004304.1:0-11659 GCA_034699045.1 Nanhermannia cf. coronata Gr-Ori-00579 | reverse complement strand
AAAGTGCCTTACTCGTATATATATGTATTACTTAATTTTAAGAATATAAAGATAATCACATTATAAAATCTTAAAAATAAATTTTAAGTTGACTTGTTCTTGTATTAAAGAAATTTTGAAATTTTGAAGATTTTTGAAATCCAATGTTTATATTTAGATTTTTTTAAATTACCTATAAAAAATTGAAAAAACTTATCTACACAAGTATTACTAGAATATTGAAGGTTTTTTTTTTGAAAATTTCCAATAAATTGTGTTTAGAAATGAATTTTTGACCAAATTTTGAGAATTTTATACTTTCAAAAATTTTATTTTAGTTTCAATATATTTATCTGGTTATTCAAATTCAAATGACTTAATTTGAGTTTAAGAAAATTAGATTATCAATACGTGCTTACTATTAGATTAGCTCTATACGTATAGTACTTACTATACGAGTATTAAATTAGCTCTAATTTCTGAGATAAGGTAATTGAAATTATCAAAATTTTAAAATACAATATGCATAAATATGTACATTGTACACAGGTATTAATTCTAAATATGTAGGTATATATTTGAAATACTGTTTGAAATATAATTTTTTTGAGTTACAAGACATTTACTGGGGTTATACAAATGACTAATAATGAGATTAAGAAAATTAGACTATCAGTAAGTTAGATGTAGATTAGGTCTACTTTTTGAGATAAGGTAATTAAATTCAAAATTCATGAATGGACAATTGTATAGATAAGGAAATGAATGAAATTTTGTGGGTATAAAAGGCTCAGATTTTGAAATCCAGAGCTCATTCTTCAATCGACTTTTGGTAAATAAGTTCTGATTTGAAATTTATATATCTTTTTTTTGTTTTGTACAATAACCTTTGATGATTGAAATTTTTCTGGTAAAAGAAAATTGAGTAAACTGCAAAATTCATGTAAATTATTTTGTATAGGAGTTCTATGAGTAAAACTTAAAATTATATTTAAACTACTATTATACCCATGTAATTTGTCTAAAAACCCAGTAAGTAGTAATCTATTTATTGATACAATATCTCGTACGACTTTAGATAGCTTAGCATTTTCATTTTTTATTCTATGAGCTTCATCGATTATTAAATATTGCCATTTATATTTCTTTAAGAAACATAGACTAGGTCTATTTTTTGAGATAAGGTATTAAACTATCAAAATTCATGAATGGACAATTGTATAGATAAGGAAATGAATGAAATTTTGTGGGTATAAAAATAAAAGGCCCTGATTTTGAAATCCAGAGCTCATTCTTCAATCGACTTTTGGTAAATAAGGTTTAAATTGAAACAAGTAAAACTTTCTAAAAATTAATGCAGTTTTTGAGCCATTGTGAAGCACCGTGTTCATAAGATTTTTATACTAGTAATGCAAATAAAACTGAATACATTCTGAACCTCGAAACCCCAGCAAAAGAAATTTAAAAATGTCAATTATAATTTGTAGTCTTTCTTGATTTAAAAAAAATTTGTTTCATCAGTTAATACATATATTCGATATAGAACATTCTGAAGAATTTTCAACAGTGTCAAGGTTTAGAAACTAAAAATTAAAAAAAAATTGGATTTTATCACAAAGCTTTTAGAATCGAAATTTTGACCTAAATTTTAGACTTTTATCATAAACAAACTACTATAACTGATACGAGTAGATATGCTTGGCTTGGTAATAGATATCCATATTATGTAGAGGTAGATTAGGGATAGTTGGATTAGTTGGAGCATTTTTTTTGAACTTCCGGCAGCCAATTAATGTTACAGGACAAACCACATGTTCATTTGGCTTGAATTCTTGAAAACCTATTACATATACATAGTAGATGTAAAAATTCCAGGTCGATATAATTGCTAACCAGGTGAATTGAAATCGCTGACCAAAACTACTCTATCCCATTATATTAAATATAAAATTGAAATCAAAATTAAAATCAACATTTTTAGGAGAAAAATTTTGATTTTGATCTCAAATTTGCATTTAATTTTATAGGATCGAGTAGTTTTGGTCTGCGATTCCCATTTACCTGGTAAACAGTCAAAAACTGAATGTACAAAGGATACATTATGGATATTATGGTTATAATGAGCCTTCTGGCCTCTAAATGGGGTTTAACATGGTAGATGCATGAATATATCCTATTAAATAAAGTTTCCAAACTATCCCTAATCTACCTCTATAATTATAACAAAATTGATAAGATAGCAATTTGAACAATATTTGCTCTTTTAATGGGTCAAAAAGAGTTTTGAAAACTTTATACCTAGTTAGTTTGTTTTTTTCTAAATATTTTAAACTAATTTTGTAATTTAATTTTATTCAAGAGGTTTTTGATTGAAAATGTCATCTGAAAATGAAGAAAAAGTTGAATTAGTGCCCAAAAAGACGTACAGTCAGAAGGAAATTACAGGTCAAATTAACACATTTTGTGATAAATTTGTCAATTACACATTTGAAAGACAAGTTTATCCCTCGAAACTCAAAAACCCTGTGAAATACACAATTTGGGCAAATCCTTATGGGAAAAATCCCATAGAATTTAAACAACTTTTGAAAATTTTGAATACACAGCTAATTGATGGTGATATTAAAAATCTGTATTCAAATCTAGACTCTAATTTTGATAAAAATTCTCAAAATTTTGAAATTTTGCCCAATCGACTCACGACCTGTGAATTGGCCGCATTTGAAGGAGATTTTACACCATTTGAAGAGAAAAATTTACAAATTTGCGAAAAATTTATAACAATTTTGGCATTCGCACTTGTAGGAAGGAAATTTGAAATGTTGAGGGGGGATTTTGGATCGTTAAAATATTTCAATTTTATTAAGCATTTAATTCGAGCCAAAGTTCTATTTGAATGTAATGATGGTGGAAATTTCAAAAGTTCAATTTTGGAAGAAAACCGTAAAAACTTTTATGGTTTTTTTCTCGATTCGGAGATTATTCGGTGTTTATGCGGGCATGATCCCAAGTTTAAATCTGAAGGGGTAAGCAATAGCACTTGCAATGGGGTAATATTATACCTTATTTACTTGTATTTTTCTAAAATTCTAGAAATTTTCTAAAATTTTATATTCTATACTTAACATTTGATGTTTTTGGCAAAAAATATTTGATAAATATGACCAATATGGGTTCTGACCTAACCTAAATTTACATGGTCTAATTACCTTACACTGCACTGTCTTATTTTAGTTATTTTTAATTTATTTCTAAATTATCAAGTTACTTTTTATATTATGTCTATAGAGCTTTGTAATGATGCCAAAATTGACTTTTTTATAACGAACTTCCTATGATACTTTTTTACATGACTTAGATTAATTTCATCCCTATTTTGGTTAAGACCCCTATTATTATTGGTTTACCCATGTATGGAATTGATCCAAATATTTTAAAGTTTAGTTTAGATTAGAGGTTATAAAGTTAGAATTTATTTAAACTTTGGATTAATTTCATACATGGGTAAAGTTTGACCAAAAAAGTAGGTGTAAATTTAATCATAATAGGAATGAGATTAAACCCTTTTTTTTACGTATTTTTTTAAAAATTTTGTAGGTAGAATTTCTAGAGAAGCTGTTATGGGGATCTGTTTATACATTTCGGTCTGATTGTGTTCATGTCCTACTCTCTTATATTAAATTACCAAGAGCTGTAGAACATTCTGGAAACACAATTTTACATCTTGTCATCGAGAAAATCCATGGTATAGTAAATAATATACTTAGGATTTAATTATCTACTCTTTAGCTAATTATTAAAAATAATCGAAAGGTCCTTTAGGCCAATTACAAAGAATCTAGCTTGATTAAAATCCTTGTAGAAGTTTTTGAGATATCCTCTGTCAAACAAACAGACAATAAAGTACATGCAAAATTAAGTTGAATATTAAGTGCTCTCTTCGCACAGTTAAATACAAGAACTTACCAATCTCATCTTAATTACCTTCTATCTATATTATGCATATAAATTAAAATGTACAATATCAGATTCTGACAATTTTTATCATTGAATTAAGGTACATAACCATATTGCTTTATCTGTTAGGTACTTATAGAATTTAGATTTGAGCTATATGTAGATAGTAAAGTACGCACAAATAGTATTCCATAGTATGTTGGTAGTACATATTATTTAGATTAGAATTAGACTGCTGTGTAGCTACTCAAGTACATTACAGTATTGATAATTGACAATTGATAAGTAAATTATTAAAATGATTTCTGTTTCTAATTAGAAATGAATGAAATTTGTGAGTATAAAAGGTTGAAATTTTGAGATTTGAAACTCATTCTTCACTCAACTTTTGCGGTATACAAGTTTTGAAGAATTTTATAATTTCAAAATTATTTTACAAATTATTATTATTTGTTGGAATATCGAATTATCTTTTAGCCTCTTTTACCTATTCCCCTTAAAGTCTCCACAATAATCAAAGATTCTTGCAGGAATGGCCATTTTATGCACTTAAAAAGTACTGAGCTATATAAACTACAGAACGCTGTTCTACAGACCTTTGGCCTTTAAAAGACCTACAAACAAAATGATCTAAAATATTAAATTTTGAAACATGACTTGCTATTTGGAGCTATCAGTTGACACAAAATTGATGAATTTTATTCTTATCTGAACCATCAATAGTATCATAATTTGATGAATTTGTTTGTTTAAAATTTGAGCTACTTTATATATATACATAATATGTATATATATACTTATATTATTTGATTTTAAAATTTTGCATTTAAAAGTTGATAGAGGTTTTTAAATTTTAAAACTTTCAATTTTAAGGTTCAAACTGATATCAAATTCAAAATCTGTCATTGATTTTCTTTGTAGAAACTTGTATCTCAATTTGGATTTTTCCCATTTGATTAATATGAAGACCCTTAAAGGGTTCGCTGTATCTCAAAGGGCTCAAATAACCTAAATTTTTTACCAAAATGGCACAACTATACTAGATAAAGGTTCTTAATGCTTTCTACGTTTGATAAAATTCTGTTCAGTTGCTTTTGAATTATCTTCTGGACAGACGGACGGACAATATGCAATCAAAAATTAATAATAAGTACCCTACTAGCTTCGCTCGCACAACAACTCTGAAACACTGATAATAATGTTTCATTCTTACAGAGAATGATATAGACGATGAACAAATACTCACAATTTCTCATATGATGCCAAAAAATTTGCTGAATTTAAATGAGAAAAATGTCAACACTGTTGAGCTTTTGAATAAGAGAAATCTTGCAAAAGAAAGTCCACTGGATATGGCTTTTAATGGGAAATGCATACCACTAATTTTATTTTTGATGAAACATGGAGCCTCTATTACGAAAAAGTACTTTTTTAACATTAAATTAAAGCCAAAAATAATATTTTAACTTTGCAATATTTATAGAGATTTGAATAAATGGAAGGAATTAAACCCACCTCTGTTTTTTAATTTTCTTGGAACTTTTTTAGAAGTTAAAGAAAATTCAAAATTTGGTACTTGGGATCAAATTTCGGTTCATTTCAGGTAAGAAATTTTGAGAATTTCGAAATTTTAGACAAAATTTGATCACTTTTTTTGATTTTTTTAAAGAGTTGATGATGATTATCAAAATCAGACTAAATTCTTCACATCTTTGATGAAAGTCGAGTCAAAAGAAATTCCAAATCATCCAGTTGTTCTTGGTAGTAAAAAAAAGTGATATTTAGTCATAAAAGGAGATATTTGTTAATTTCTAAACTGTTATTTTTTTAGCATTTCTCAAGTATAAATGGGAGAAGATTCAAATATTTTATTACCTATATATTCTAATCTATGTAAGATACAGAGTTGGCAATTAGCCGGCTGAAATCTTGGCTTCTCTATATTATATTTTATTGTATTACGAAATCTAGGATTTCAAAAGTGTTTAAACTTTGAATTTTCACATTTTTAGGGATTATTTCTGGGATTTTATACGCACTTTATTTATGAGCATTTCATTCTAAATCAAAATCAAAAACTTTTAAATGAAACTGAGGAAATTTTCAAAGAAATTGAATTCAATCTGGAATTTGACCTGGAAATATCTCGAGAATTGGAAACTTCATTAATTTGTTCGATCTTTTTTTTGATAATTTTTATTTGCTATTCATTGGGATTTATAAGGCATACGAAATTGGAGTATTTTTTTATTGCTATTTTGTCTGGGTCAATCATTCTTACTATTTTATCATTTGATGAGCATTTAAATAAATATCTTGAAGATTATGCTGGGGTAAGTTTGAGAAAAAATTGAAACATTTTGATTTTTTTAGGTATATTAAGGATTAACTAAGGGTAGATTGGGGGTTCATAATGTTATTGGAATTTTGAAAGCCAGTTTTCGCTTAAAAACATATTTGTAATATGGATCATGGACTTCAAATTTAAAAAAAGCTATATATGTAGAGATAGCCAAGATATACATTTATATATTTAAACAAATAATTCCAATGTACAACAGTTTCAGGCTACAGGTGAAAACAGGCAGTCGAGTCTAAGTTTCAAAAACGAGTCCAAACTCCAAACTATTCCTAATCTACTCTTACGATTAGATGTCTAAATTAACCTAAAATTTAATTACAGTTGAGCATTTTACTATCTTGGACTTTTGTGATGGTAATTTTGGGCAAACATTCCTTTTGGGGAATCCACGTTGAAGTCTTTCAGAAAGTAAAATATTACAATTTTTTTAAATTAAAATTTAATTTCACTTTTTACAAATTTTTTGAAAAGGTCACATTGAGATTCTTGTACTACATTTTCATGTTTTTGTGGGTTCTTGTCGCATTCTCATTTGCATTTTTTGTCTTATTTAAAGGGGTAAATATTATAATGGCTTAAATTCAATCTCATTCCTATTTTTGGTTGAATTTTTCTCCCTGTATAAAATTAACACAATTTTAATTTAAAAATTCTAACATAACTTAGCTTAATTTTAACTAAACAATTAAAATTTTAGGTTAATTTCATACAGGACCAAAAATATAGGGGTACGAGTATATTCAACCAAAACAGGGATGAGATTTAAACACAAGCAAATTACCATTTTAATTATAGATATTTAAAACTAAAATGTACGTTTTTAGGAAGCTCCATTTTCAAATTTTGCAAATTCTCTGATTCAAATGATAACTCTGATGGCTGATGGAATCAGCCCTGATGATCTTTTCCAAAATCGGCCAAATGAGCGATTGGTTATTTTACAAATCTCTTATTTATTTGCTGTACTTATTATGACCATCATTTTGATGAATTTTTTAATTGGTAAAGAATACTAAAGTTTAAAGATAGATTAGGGATAGTTTGAACACTTTTTCGAATTTGATCTAAAATTTGTGTGAAAATATTCTGTAACTATCTATAGCTATAATGTAGATACAAAAATTTAATATAAAATAAGTTGATTTCGGAAATTTATCCCAACTATCCCAAATATGTCTCTATTAAACTTAAGTAAAAAAAGTTTAATAAAAGTTCTATTTATAATTTTAGGTATTGCAATTTACGATATAAAGGTAAAAATTAAAAACATATACATATACCGTGAAATATACTCGTACATATACCGTAAAATATTTATAGAATAAAAAGTTGATTTTCATTGAAAATTTAAAAAATTGCAGTCAGATTAGGCCATACTATAACTTAAGGTTTTGAATCTGACTTAATTATGAAAATCAAGAAAATCAACTTATTAGGATCTGAAAATGAGATTTTTCTAAATGAATTTTGTTTACCAGAAAATTGTCAAAAAATGGTCAAATTTTTGCTAAAATAGATTTACTAAAATACACTATCAATGAGTATCTTGCAATAGTTAGCTAAATTACCGCATATTTAGTCGAATTTGGCAAATATTTTGACCATATTTTGACAAATTTTAGGAAAAATCTAACTTTTTTAAAATTTAAGGCCTAAAATGCTAGATTCAATTTGCCTAAACGATTACTATTAATACCTATGCAATTAAACAAAATAATCAGAATTTTTTCGAATTTTTCAAATTTTTCTAGCTTTATAAAGATCAAGCTGAGCATATGAATAAAAGACTTCAGGCCGACATTATCATCAAAATTGATGGATTTCTTCAAACTTTTCTTAAATGGTTCTAAAACAATACAAAAACAGAAAACACTTTAAAAATAATACAAAAAAAGGAGATTATTTAAAATTTTCTAATATTTTAGGTTCCCTAAAATAGCAATGAAATTGTACGAGGTGAATTTGCAAAAAACTGAGCTTTACCAACATCAGGGAAAGAAACCAAAAGAGAAAAATTTGCTCAAGAAATTTTTCTTTCAAATTTTGTTTCCAAAAGGTCCTCTGCAATTAACTAGGGAGAATATGCTTTGGCTCAAACCGAGTCGACTGGAAAGTTCGAGAAATTGTCAAGCAAAATTTAATGAAATTTGCTTGGCTGAATGTGAGCTATGCTCAAATTATAACAAGCAAAAAGACTGGAAAGTTTAAGAAATTGTAAAAAAAAAAATACACACCAGGATAGGATAGCTTATGAGTATCATGTAAATTTAAATCGAGGATCAAAACTACTCGATCCCATTATGTTAAATGTAAAGTTAAATTTCGAAATTTTGACAAAAAAAAACTATTTTTTTTATGAAATTGAAGTTATAAATAAAGTTTTTGAGATATATATGAGCATATTAGTTTTATTATTAATCATATTTTCATTATATACCTATGTATAATATTATATATAATATAGTGATAAAATATGTAGGGTAGGTAGTAGGTACCTATTAGGAAACTGTTTGAAAAATAAATTTTATGAGTTACAAGACTTTACTGGGTTATACAAATGGCTAATACATAAATGAGATTAAGAAAATTAGACTATCAGTAAGTATGTATATTATGTAGGTTTGGTCTACTTATTGAGATAAGGTACTCGTAATTAAACTATCAAAATTCATGAATGCACAATTGTACAGATAAGGAAATGAATGAAATTTGGAGGGTATATAAGGCTCAGATTTTGAGCTCCAGAGCTCATTCTTCAATCAACTTTTGGTAAATAAGTTTTGATTTGAAATTTATATAGGTACTTATGTATTTGATGAATTTATCAGCTTTTGTAGAAATCTGAAAATGTAGAAGGTTCGTTAAATTTAAATTCCTTTAATTCCATTTATTATTTCGTTGTGTATCGTATTCCCATCCAATCTACAGTAGGTACTACAATGTAATTTTGATAATTTTTTTTATTTAATTCCCAGTACATATGGATATTTATATTTCTTTAAGAATGGGCCACAGGTACAAGTTGATACCCTCGAGCCTTCACCTTCCATTGCAACTAGATTTTTTTGAGTTTGAAACTTTTTGAAGTCAAATTTTGAAGTCAAACTGCTCAGTCAAATTTTCTCCAAATTGTGTTTCTCATTTTGCTTCAAATATTTAGAAATTTCTACTTCTCTAATTGGCGTATCTGAAGTAAAATATAAAGTTTTGCCATTTTGATTTCGGAATTTAATACTTGGTGAACCCATTTGACCCATTTGTAAGCCAATTTGATATCCGCTATTTTATAATTTGTGTGTTTGGCAATTAATTTTGAATTTATATATGCAGGATCTCTCTTTTGATCAATTTGATATTAATTTTTTCATTTTGAAAAAACTGACCCAATGCAATGGCAGCCTGTTTCTGAAAGTACCTTCATTTTTAACGAATTCTTTAGTTTAGCTATACTAGCACTTTCATATTCTCGAAGTTTATTATATTCTAATTTTGGACCTCTATTTCTATTTCTATTGTTAATTTCATGGCCAATTTAACTGATGCTGAGATCACTCTCTCTCTTCGGACTATAATTACGAGTATTTAAAACTCATTTTTGAAATTCTTGAAAAAATAATGAAAATAAATCAAAAGCTTTGATAGATAAAGAGCACTTTGTCTTTGATTTGACTGGAAGGTTAAGATAGCAGGACTTTTCAAAGGATATTGGTATGAAATGAAGTTGGTAACAAAGGATAATTTTATTGTCAAGTATTTGAATTTTTGTCTTGTTTACTGTACTGTTTCTCCTGGATATTTTGAAAGTAATTTGTACAATTTTGCTCTTTCTTGTTCAATTTGTGCTGCATTCACTTGATATTCATCACCACCGGTATTCAATTCAAATTCTAAAATACTTTGCATTTTTCCGTTTTCTTTTTCTTGGCTCCCCTGCTGCTGGGGCTGGAAGTCTTTTTAAAATAAAAACTTGAAAAAATTCTGGCTCTAGTTGTTGACCAAGGATCTCGACTAGTCAGAGATTGAGCACCTTCAGAAAGTTCCAAGAAAACAGATCAAGCTAATTCTCCACCACCAACACTTTCATTTCTCAGCAAACCAGCAGCAGGAGAATCCATTGTAAAACTACTATACTATGTATAATGTCTTTCTAGAAAGAAATGTGATTATTAAAATAAAATCTGTTTTCAAAATTAATCATCAATTTTCTACTTACCTACCCTATTTTATTTATATTGTAGGAAAATGAGCCCATTTCTCATCTAATTTTATATAAAAAAAACATGATAATCAAGATCATCACCAGGATAATGTATTATATAAATTACTACTACCAAGAATAGACACAACTCTTTTATTTCCAACAGGATCACTTTTTCCAGTAATAACTTGAAGAGAACTTCCTTGAAAAATTTTTTTCAAGAGGTGCCTCAGTAAGTTATTATAATGCCTACTATTATATTATAAATTATAAATTATGTCCTAATTATAATATCCTAAAAAATACATTACCTAGTACCTACCTTACCTACAGAACAGTAAAATATCGAAATTAAATCAAATTCTCTAGCTACTCTTTATTTGAAATCAAGCTACAATTATAGAATGATTAAGTGCAGAACTTTACATTAAGCAGTACTTAACCTAATAGGACATTAAGTTAAGAGTACTTAACCATTCATATAGTATCAAGTATCCTACCCTATCTGTACTTCCAATCCATTGTATATTTTTCTAATTTTGTATATTTCTAGCTAAGCAAGAGATTTCTAGAATAATAAATAACCCTACAAAATTAAAATTAGTCATATTCAGAAAGATTTAGTCGATAGATAAAGAGTGAAGGTGTTGATTTTGATACATATTGAGAAAATATTAATAAAAATAATATCCATAAAATGTCAAGTTCAAGAGATTTTTATTCACAAAATTATCGAAAGAGATGTGTGCAACGATACACTTTTAGATAACTCTAGTTTTGTAGAAGAAGATACAAGTATTAAAATGACTTGGTAAGTATAGGAATGATCATAATAGGTTTAGAGTAATTTAGAATTTAGAATTTGGACATTAGATAATTAAAAAGTGTGAGTATATTATTCTTAAAGTTAGTTGGACAGTTATTGAGGATTAGTAAGAGCTGGTTTAAAATTCTTCACCTTCGCCACCCTCACCTTCAACGGAGTCCATGCCGACCTATGAATAAGATGAGAAAGGAATTAGATTTAGATTTAGATCATAAATTGCACGACAATGCATGATAATGATTTTAGGATTTTAATTAAATATTTTGGACTTTACCTCTTCATAATCCTTTTCAAGAGCAGCTAAATCTTCACGAGCTTCACTGAATTCCCCTTCTTC
>JAQIXA010004303.1:0-11663 GCA_034699045.1 Nanhermannia cf. coronata Gr-Ori-00579 | reverse complement strand
TTGCCGTTTCTGCCATTTCTGCCATTTCTGCCGGTGGCTGGCAGAAAAGGAACACAAGTGGCAAATTGCCAACTATGCTAACTAACCTCTAATCATAAGCATAAGTCTTTGCCAAAGACTCTTTGGATAAATTTTCAAATTTGATAATGGCAAAAAATTCTGTAAGATTTTTCATTTTACAAGAAGGTAGGCTACTATGCTTACCTATAGAGTACTATAGGTATGCTCTTTCTTAATAGTAATAGTATAATAGATAGTAGGGTACCTCCTAAATATTGAAGCTGCTTATTTCATGAGGAAAAGCTCGATATTCTGCATAAAAATCCTTAATCTTTATCTTTAGACAATTTACACTTAAAAGTACTTTCAAAAATCTGTAATTTTTAGGATTTTTTATAAAAATTGGTATCTGATTTTGGACGAAAAATGACATTTTGAACAAAAATTGAGTCAGAATCAAGCCTGAATCCGAAACCTATCTGTTAAAATTGTCAAAAATATGGGTTCAAAAATTTTTTATGACATTTTCTCATAATAATTTACCAAATAAAGAGATTACTTAAGATTAGAGGCTTGATTAGGCCTTTCCAATCAAATTATCATAATCGAAAATTCCTCTACCAGATTATGATTCTGATTGCTGACTACAGATTACTAAATAATCCTTAAATTACGAAGTTACAAATAGATGATTCAAAAAAATGTTTAAAATATAAATTTTAATTCTAATTTTCCTGATTTTGGACTTTTGAAACCTATTTGTACATATACTGTGATGACTGCTCATTGTACAAAAAGTATAATTTTTTGAAATCATTAAGAAAGTACCTACCCTAGTACATAATATATGTAGTTAATATAAGATAAATGCGAGCTAAAAAAAATCAATTGAATTGAATAGAAGATAGGTAAATATTATTCGAAAAACAAATTCTTCTCTTTCGGTGCTCGCAGAGATTGACAGCTCGGCACTTTGAATGGTTTTTTAAAGTTTTTGAATAAGTAGGTGTGTCGTGTGCCTTTTCAACCTGAGAGACTTCAACTTGCTTGGTGATATTCAAAAAAGACTTGTGTATAGTAATCTCTTATCATCATAATCATAATAATCCCAACACAAAATACTTGATTATAATAATAAATATTACACTCGTATACATGTGTATATGTGTAAGCTTATCTTGATCTTTAAATCTCATTCAAATCTCAACAAGTCAAGCAAAACTATCCTTTTCTCAATGTCTACATTGAGAATTTTGACTTTTTTTTGACTGAATATGAATATCCTATCATTACCCCTTTATACAGAAAGGATTAGCTTTCAAAAATGTTCGAATATCATGTAAATGTAGGTACTAGTAGATACTATGGATTATGGATAAGGTTTGGTTTTTGATGTGGGTGGCCTTTTTCAACTTTTTTTTTTTTGATATTTGAAACATCACTCTCGAATTAATCATATCTCACACACAAGTACAGTTCTAGTACTCTGTTATTAAGGCTTACTTATCCCATCAAGTACTACTAGGTACTAGTTAATAACAATAATCAGGTCGATTATACCTTCGAGATATGAGTCAAGTGCTGAAATATTCTCAAAAACATTTTGAAATGTCAAAAAATCGTAGACTATCATTCAAAAATCTTCAAAAGCTCGGTTAAAACGTCAAAAAATTAAGTTTAGGATCTACAAAAGGTACCTAGAGGTCTGAAATTTCGAGTAAGATTGAAAAAATTGCCAAAAATTAAAATATTTAGAAAAATTGTTGGTATTTTATTGAAGTTTTTGCAATCTTTTCCCTTTACAATTAAACTAGACCATAATTTTTTATCACGGGAATATTTCTAGTTTTAAATACTTTATACTTGAAGGAATACTAAATTATTGATAGATTTTAGTGATTACTGAGATTACTTACTAAATTAAAATCTATCATATCTGTAGAATATGTAAGAACTGCAATGGAAGCCTAAACGAGCTAAAAATTTGGTTATGTTTGTATGCTTCGTATCCTGTAAGTTAAGTGACCTTACTGCCTTCGATATAGGAATGGTTCTGATTTAATCTCATCCCTATTTTGGTTGAATTTACCTTTATATTTTTGGTCTAACTATATACCCCTGCTGTAAGAAATAAACCCAAAGTTTTTGAAATCCTAACCTCACATATACTGTAACCCTAAATCAACTCAACTAAAAATAAATTTGGGTTTTCGTTTTGAACTTTGTCTTTCTGCTTCTGTTTGTCTGTTTGTCCAAAAGATTTCTCGAAAAAGAAAAATATTGGAATTTGAAACTTGAAAACTTGAAATTTGACATGAAGGACCCTTATAAGGTCTAGTTGTGCCATTTCGACTAAAGTTTCCTAACCCATAGGGTACTTATAAGGACACTTTCTCCAAGTTAATCGAATGGGAAAAAAATCAAACGTGTTTAAATTTCTAGGTTTTATCGATGACAAAGGTCAAAGGTTCAGACTTTGCCATCCGTTTGACTCCAATGTCGACCTTTGACCCAGAAAAATACTATACCATAACTTAAGATATCTTCAAAGCTTTTCTCATTCAATTAATGATTAATTGCTAATGAATAGTTAATTAAATCCTATTTCAATTATCCTAATCCTAATACTGCCTGGCATATTTTTAAAACAAATTTCCAGAATTTTTAAATTCAGAAAAGTCGGGCAAAAATTTTTATATCAAATTTTTGTCAAAATTACTAAATAGTTGATTATTTATCAAATCATAATCAAAATTTATTTTAATTCTCGACAAATTTTTTTTGGTGATTTAAAAAATTGAAGGACACTGAAACTAACCAAGCTATTTTAAAATTTTGACAAAAATTTGATAAAAAAATCTTTGTCCGACTTTTCTGAATTGAAAAATTATTCAAATTATTTTTTCTTTCAAAATGCCAGTCTAGCATTCTTATATGAACATGGTTATTGAAATTTAAAAGATAACTAAAGATTTAATTAACTGTTTATTACCCATTTTTGTTAGTTTAGTTTAGGTTAGTTAAGGTTAGGATTTTTAAAATGAATTAATTTCATGCAGGAGTAGGGTATTGTTAGACCTAAAATATAGGGGTAAATTCAACCAAAATAGGGATGAAACTTAAGTCTATAGGAATTTCCTTAAGTTTGAATGAAAGTTATCTTTGTGATAAATATCATAAGAATAATGCAAGTAAAATGAAATAATTTGTAGAATTGAATTGAAATTGAATTCAAAGATCTTTTTTGCTTTTGCTGAGACTTTGAGGTGGCCAGCCGACCTCCAACAGAGCCGACCAAACACCCTAAAAATTTCTCCCTTGTAACTTGTATGTAAGGGCCCACACTTTGCTTTTGAAATTCATTCAAATACTTCAAATAATAATGATAATAGATAATACCCAACCAAATAACTATATACCTTATAGTTGTATTAGAAAACTGACCCTTTGTCCAGATTCACTAGGCACAAAAGTCCAAGAATGATCAAGTGAGTATTTCAACTTGGTAAATTGAAAAAATTCGACGAATGCGAGGAGTTTGTAAGATTTTAGAATTTCTTTTGGTTATTTCCCATAAGAATTACCAGAATAAATTTAGAGTTTCTAACAACCTGCTAAAAGGTCTAATTGAATTATGTATGCTTAACTATTTGTAAATATTTTTAAAGATTTTGTATCTGAAGCTGAGAATGAGTACCCTACATTACATAGTATTAGTGCTTTATACATAGCTAAGAATACAAGGTTCTAGCTAAAATTACAAAAAAATTGATAAAATTAGGCAGGGTGCTTTATTTCAAATTCAAAAGAATTTTGCAAAAATTTGAACTCTAGGTTTGAATTTGAACACTAGGTTTTAAGTACCTTATATACTCGTAGATAGGCACTTTGAGATTTTGGTCTCAAAATTTTGTCCTATATCACCGTAGTATAGATACATAATAGATATATAGCAAGTCCTTTTAATTTTTTTGATAAGATTGGCAAGATGTCGATTTACCTGAGCAGTAGGTACTTAAGCTTGAGAAATTTGAGAATTTTTGGACAAATAATGACCGAAATTTTTGCAAATGAGCTTCCTGCATAATTTCCTTTTTTAAGTAATGAGTAATGATAAAAGGTACCTATAGATTATAGTTTTCCAAAAAAAATTGAGATTTTTTAAAATTTGGCTTACATTTTGACATTTTTTGAGGAAAATTTTCGATTTTCAACAAAGATATTTGGGTTATGGTATTATGGATATTTCATGTAATTATAGTGTGTAAATTGGCCTTTACTTAAAATTTAGTAATGGGCCCTTAACACCTTCAGGTAGACCCGCCCACTTGAAACTGAAACCGAACTTTACAACCCATTTAAAACCCTTTAAAACTTACTTAAACCCTTGTACTTGTAAATAAACCCTTGTAAATCTCTTATTAAAATTGTAAGTACTACTATGTAGTAGTAAAGTAAGTGTATGATCTACTTATGTATTCTTCACCAAATTGTATGACAATACATACATGCAGTTGTACATTGTCATCGTTGACATTGACAAACTCAATTTCCGTATAACAGGGTTAAATTAACCGAATGTCATATTTTCATACATGAGACACATTTCCCAAAGCCACACACATCACTATCACAATGTAGGTACATATATTTAAAGCAACTTGATACATTAATAACCCCATTAGATCAAGTTCATTATTATCCTATAAAAATGGAATTATTGTACTTTTTTTAAGTTTTATCCAAAGTTTTGGAACTTGAAATTTTTTTAGAAACTTCTATCTGTATCTGTATGAGAACAAATGGAGACCCCCTACTTTAGCCTTCACTCAATTCGGTCCCTTTGAGGTCAGTCAAAACCATTTGAAAAAAAGTGGAAAAATACTTATCTGTATGATATTCTATAGGTATATTTACATGTTATGTGATGTGGTAGGAAAGGGATGTAGAAGGTGTTAAGGTCATCTCAGGTCAGGAGAAACCATCAGGGGGTCAAATACCAAACAAGATCTCCCATATGACCAAAACTTGAGAAATTTCAAATATCTTAAGATCACTTAAGAAAGAAAAGTTACCCTTATTAAACTGAAATTATTCAATTTGCAAATTTTTTATAGGGACTTGTGTAATTTTGGAACCTTCGAAAAATCTTCTACATTAAGTACCTTATAATATCACTTATTTCATGACTTTTATTATCTTTGATGATATGATTAGTGTTAGTGATAAGTTCTAGAAAAAACTGAGATGATTTTTGGAAATTTTGGTTGAAAATCCTAGATTGTCAAATCGAGATTTTATCCTGAATTCTGGATATATATTATGTAGGTAGGTAAATCTGGTTTAATAGATTCTATTTAAAACGATTCAGGTTTTGGAATATCAGTACATCCTGAATTACATCAGGTAAAATTCAGAATAATTTTTGACCAATTTCCAGTCGATTCTGATAAAAAGTTTCAAAAATTGCCAAATTTTGAATTTAGATATGAAACACATTATACAATCCTGATCCTAGGATTGAATATTTTAGAAAAATTGTTAATTTAAGTACCCTATCTACTCGTACGATTACGATATATAATAGGTAAGTACCAATACACTGTAGGCAGACATTATAGGTAGGGTAATCCCTTTGATTTGAGCATTTTTTAGTCAAGAATCACTTATCCTTTTTGTGCATACTTCTAGAATTCAATTTACAAATTTTTGACCTTTTCTTTAATTTATGTCAAGTGTCAATCTACCCACTGTGATATCTAAAAAACATATATAAGTACCTACTTAAGCAAAAAATGTTTTGACAAAATAAATTGAGCAAAAAAAATGCATTTTTGCAAATTCACATGGACCAAGAAGTATGGGAACCAAATCTTTAAAAAAATGAAATAAAAATCTTTGTAAGAAAAAATCTGTTTTGGCAAACACCTGTCTGTAAATCTTGTTCATTTCTTTAACTTTAAACCTTGATTTTATATTGTTCAAAGGTCCCTACATGTATACATACATACCTAAGTACCTATAGAATATACATACCTATAGGTATAAAAATAAATAGAAAAAACGGCTATTTTGTGCCGAGTGTGCGGAAATAGAAAAATGGTCAAAGATTTTATTTCCAAATGTTTTATATGCGAGTCTCTGTGGGGTTTCTCTCTCTATTTTTTTTACTGAAATTGCCTTGCAGGATTTGCCATTTGAATTTGCACAGGTAGGTATTTGAAGCCATCAAAATACCCACCTGCACATTTTTTAACTTTATTTAATAACATTTATTATTATTACATACATACAGTGATATTATTGTAAGTTTACAAGAGAACCCCTTCAAAAAACACTTTGAATACTTCAAGTATATACTGTAATCTATAGTCATAAAGTATCCATTATATATCGAGATTTTGATGGTTTAAATCCAAGTAAAATGTACTTTATATGCAAATATAGCCGTACAAAGATGCAAGTTGAGGTAATGATTATGATTATTATAACCTTAGGATTACTTTATAGCCATTTTTCCAACCCCTCGACACTTTCGAGAACTTTTTTAATGTCTTTCTAACTCGAACTCAGACATTTTCATTCAAATATTTCTCTTCTGACTATTAAAAAGCTCTTGACAAAGTTTACAAAGTTCAATCATAATCATAAACAGTTAAAATAATAAGCTTAAAAATATTTTTTAGCCTATCAATTTTCTAGGTAGGTACTTGTCTGAAGATTGAAAAATTTAGCAATTTTTGACTAATAATCAAATCAATTTTGAATTATAGTCTAATTTTTTGTAATTCTTATGCTTATTTTGGCTTAGAATCGTCTAAAATGATGCAAAAAACAAAGATCTCAAAGTGAATTTTTTTAAGGACCCCAAGGGCTCGAAATTTCTTCACCCAATTACCGATAGCTCGTGAGAGAAAGCACATTCTTAAAACCCAAGTATCTACAATATTAAATACAGAATACAGTATACTCGTAGTATAGAGGCTAGCTTTAAAAATACTACTTACCTTACAATAGTAAATATAGTAATAGGTTTTTAAGGCAAAGAACTTTGTGGGAGATATTTTAAAAGGCAGGTACAGGTACCAATCTATTAAGGATAAGTTAAAGGCATAAGGATAAGGGTGAGAAAAGTCAAATGCTGTGAAACGAACCTTGAAATCGCAATTAATTCTCATGTCGGTCTCACAACAAGAATCAACATTCCAAAACTATTTAAATTTTTTTTTCTAAAATATTTAAATGACAGATTGGCTATCAGATTTGAGATTTAGCAGATCTTGCTTGATATACATAAAAAATGGTTGTATCAATCCTCAAAGTTCGAATTTTATAAAAATAAGTTCTCAAGTACTCAAGTGTCAAGTACCTTCTTAAAAATGTCAAGCAAATATAATGTAGATATTATCTAAAGGAAAGTTAAACTAAGGTACTAGGATTGCAAGTATTATAAAAATTGCCAAACAAGTACCCTTGCCTATAAAGTAGAAGTAGATGTAATTTTTAAATTAAAATGTAAAATACGAGCTGAGCTAAATTAAACTGAAATTCGATCTTTGACCTGACTTGATATCTTTTAACCTATCTCTTAACTACCTAGTAAATTGTACAAGAAATGATTAGGTCATTAGCTTCTCACACCAAAAAACACATCAAAGTTCGGCTTCACTACTATACAACTATAGTATTTTAACCTACCTATAAAAAAGCTTTGTTCTGAGCCGAGAATTATTAATTTAATTTCCGACTCTCTTCTCTCTCTTGACTCTAGATATGATATATGTTAATGTGAATTAATTTATATTTTTTAAGTAGTTCGTTCGAAATAGTAATTTGTCTTTGGAGTCATTTATTATCTTTTAAACCTACATTTACATTATAGAAATGCTAATACTGTGTGGTAGGTTGAATTTTTTTTTTATTTATTAGTCGTTTAATAAGATACCTACTTAATGTATGTAGGTATAGGTATGTGTCTATTAAATCTTAATCTGAATTTTTTTAACTTCACAGCAGGGGTTATAAGAACTCTGGCTGGGTGAGATGGAATTTAGAATTCAGCCCTTAATTCAAAGACCAAAGATATTTAATAATCTTAAATCTAAAAAGATTAAAATATTTTAAATTCTATTTCCTAGTCCTCTAGTTTTGCTATTAGTACTTTTAATAATCTTTATAAAGCTATTAAAATATCTAATACCTACCTATTTATCAGCCTTTTTAAGTTTTAGAATATGTATGTATCTGTACTATCAATTTAAAAATATACTCACACGAGATTGAAAGGATTAATTGCAATGAAAAATTTATTCCTTTTTTTAACAAAACTTATTTAATTTTAGATTTATAATTATTATACTCTGTAATTATGCTAGAACTAAAGTGAAATGAAAGTAAAAAAAAAATGTAAAAAATGAAACCAGATTTAATAAGATAATTGGTATTAGGCATTAGGCATACCTATATGCTATATATAATAATTATTAGAAGAAAGGTCATCTATCTAATCTATAAATCTTATATCTAGAAACATATTTTAAATTCTATTTCCTAGTCCTCTGGTTTCTTCTTTTTAACGAATTTCATTTAATTTTAAATTATAATTTTCCTACTCATTAATTATGCTAGAACTAAAGTGAAATGAAAATAAAAAATGTAAAAAATGAAACCAATATAAAATAATTGGTACTAGGAATCCTATGCTATATATAGTTAGAAGAGAGAAAGGTCATCTAAAATCTAATCTAGATTCTAGAAAATAATAATAAAAAAGTTTACAGTTGAATACAGTTGAATTTTCTTTTAATTGGAGAATTTGATGAACAATTTAGCGATCGGGTAGAAGTAGTTCATAGCGACTTTCAATTCAGCCTCTGATTTTGCTCCTAAATTGATTCAAAATCATAATTATAATTAAATTATTGAATAATAGAGTAAAATGATAACGTTTTATGAATAATAAAAATAAATAACCTGTCATAAGATAGGACCCAGTATGAAACAAAATAATCTTGACACTTGGATAGACCAACGAAAAAATAAGTCCAGGGAACATGTCATACTCCAAGCTAAAAATAATAATTTATAATAGGTACCTAGGTTAGTCTAAGGTTAGGTATTTAATAAAAATAAATAATATATTATGTCTAAAATAATGATCTTTATCTAATTAATTAGATTTTTATAACTTAAAACTTACACACAGAGCTTTGAGCAAACTCTGGCCATTTCTTCAAGACGAACTCGAAATCCAAGATGATTCGCAGCACTGATGTTTTGGATCTTCTTGTTGATGATGATGGCAGGAAAGCCAATTTTTCGGATCCTTCGAGTATACTTTTTAGCAGCGATTTCTAATTCAACTTCTGATCGAACACCACTAATGATCATTTTTCCAGTCCTAAATATAAGAGCTGTTGAATAAGGCTCTCTCAATTTAAGTGCCAATGGAGCAAACCCTAAATAATATAAGGCAAAATTAATGATTTTATTACCTACTTTATTATTTAATAGCAAACTTCTTACTTTTTGGATTGTATTCACAATCCCGAGCATTTAAAGCAATTTTTTCCAAATCAAGCTCACATCCAATGCTAACATATGCTACAATCGACCTAGAAATTAATTAAAAATAACAAAATAATCATACATTTTACATTATATAATACATAAAAATAATATACAATTACAACACTTACAGGACGACTGGAGCAGCAGAAGGTGGACAAATTAGATTTTCCGGAGCAATGTCTAAAAGTGGATTTCGCCAATCTTTTCCATTTAATGGTGGTGGGATTCTATCATGATATAAAATCTCAAAAGCTCGAGGGCAATTACCAACATTTGGCAAAATGACATCCTTCACTGTATAACGTTCCACTTGAAATGACGAAACCGAAGAAGGTGCTCGAACAGATGCTGCCCTTACTCTTTCACCTGGCTCAGTGTAAGCCAATTTAGCAATCTTCTCAATTTGACCACACTACAAAGAAAGAAAAATAGTAAATTAGGTATGTATTAATAGAAGGTTCATGTCAAATGAGTTGAATTATGGTAGATTTTGGTAAGACTGACTAACTGCAACATCCTTAAAGGAAAGGAGGTTACAAAACATCCTAAATCCTAATCCTAAGCTAACATAACTATGTCATGTCATCATGGTTAGCTGGCCCTGACCATGATGCCTGACCTGATTACGATCACACCAGGCTTACATGAACCGGTCAAACGTTAACATTGCAAATTGCAGTCTACATTTTTGGATCATCTCGTCAACCTGACCAAGGTCGACAACTCCCCGATGTTAACCTGGGAGCAGTGAATGCTAACGTTAATGCTAGTAATTTTTAACCTCTTAAATTAAAACATTTTTACCAAATAATTTTATAATTGTAAATTGACAACACTCTTCGTCAATGTAGTCAGGTGTCAATCATGTTTTATTCGAGATTCGAGGGTGCCAGTGTGCCATTATAGATAAATGTCATTTTCTATCCCCTAATCCTAATCCTAATTACAATTTAAATAAGACCCTTTTGTAAATAAAACCTAACTATAATTTCATAATTTTACCAATACCTAAATATTTAAAAATTATAAAATAAGATTTACATTAGCAGTTGACACATATTTGACGACATCCTGGTCAGCGGGGATATTGGCACCTTGCGAACATCCAGGGATTGGATCCGTCTCCTGCTCATCCAAACGGACTGGTGGTATAATTGCTGAAAGGTCAAGCCTTTTAACCGTAGTCGCCAAATCATGAAGTTGTGACCGAAACTTCCGGATCTTTTCACTCTTTTTTGGATCCCTTTTCTTCGGGATTTTAATACCCTCGTCCACTACCAAGGCCTTCTGGTTTCTTAAAAGCATTTTTGCGATAAAGAATGTTAATAAAAGGTCAATTTTAAGGTCAAAAACTTTATTTAATTAGCAAAAATTACGAGGACAAAAAAAAGTCAAAAAAAATAATAAGACCACCACGTTTTCGTTTCGTTTCGTTTCCGTTTCGATTTCTTTTTGTATTCGTTTCCCGTTTTTAATTTCGGTCGTATTTGAAATTTTTGCCAAAAGATCGAATTGCAATTTCAATTGGGGATTTTGAGATTTTGTCAAAAAAACATTTTTTTGGATTTTGGAATTGGAATAATTTTCGGAAAAACCAGACTTTGACCAAAGTTTTACATGTCAAAATTATGTTTTTTTTCGAAAATCACAAGTAGACCTACAGCACATTTTGATAAATTCGTTAATTTTAATTTTGTGTAAAATTACGAGTACCCTACTAAAAGTATTTTGAACTTTGAACTTTGACAATTTAGGAATTTAAGTATTCGAATTCGGTAAGCTAAACATCCTTTAAATTAAAAGTAAATCTCTCTATAAAGTAACAATACAATTGAGCCTAGATCTGATATAATCTATAATACATAATACACTACAGAAGAATCACTTTATAAGGTACATTTATCCTAAAAGACCGGAAAAAAAATCTTTAACCGAATAAAGATTTTTGGAAATATTGACATTTTTTAGGATATCTTTACGATTCATAGACTTTTAAGCCAAAATCTGGTGTTTTTGAAAAAGAATAAAAGATTTTTTTGGCGTTTTAGAGACATTTTTGGAGATAAAAGACATTAATGTCTTTAAAGATTTTT
>JAQIXA010004302.1:0-11664 GCA_034699045.1 Nanhermannia cf. coronata Gr-Ori-00579 | reverse complement strand
GAAGAAATATTTTATTAATCTCAATATTAGTAGTATCAGTAGTATGTACCAAAATATATTTGTCTGAATCTGAATCTAGTGGTGATGAGTAAATCTCATCACCACTAAATATTGGGGTACTTTGAGACACCCTGTAAAAGATCCTTATGGTCCGGTCAATTTTCCAGTTACACAAATAATCTTTCTAGTCCCAAAAAAGTTGAATTTCAAGGCAAAATATCTTCACGGAACTTTTTAAAAATGATGAACGCTTGGAGGTCAATACAGTATCTAACATTCAACATCGAATCGCTCATTTCTTTCAATTTATTCAAACGTTGGAGACATCACTATCAGTATGATTACTTTCCACAATTAAAATCATTGAACATGTACATAGATCGTTACCACTTGTTCAGAATCGGGAGATTTTCAACTAAACTAATTCGATACAATTTAGATCAAATGCTCATGAATGAATATCCCAAACTTCAATACTTCTCCTTTGAAATCTACAATATTGGAAATCACATGCCTTGTCCACTCATAGCACCAATTTTATTGTAAAATTTTATATTAAAAATGATCTTGATATTTTCCAATTATACTTATACCTACCCTAATTTTCTAAAATCATTTCTAGATTCATTGGAAGACAATATAAAAGTTTAAAAGAAGTGGTAATCACATTTCAAACAGGGTTAGAGTATGAAATTCACCCAAAATCACTTCAAGATCTTCATGGTGAAAGTCCAGAACTCGAACATGAACTTTATATACATGATGTCTCTCAAAATTTTCCAAAATTGGAGTTATTAAGTCTTAATCGAATTGAAATGCATCTACCAAGTATTTATGGATGTCAAACAAAGCATAAATCTTGTGACTTTGCTCAAGATATAATATTCAGTCCTGGAAATACAATTAATGAGCTAATAATTGAAACTTTACATGGAATTTCACCCTTGATGGTTGAAAAAATTGTTCAGAAAAATTGGCTTTGGCTAACAGAAATTGATATAACTGTTGCAATTAAACCACCTCTTGGAGATGAATACTTAAATATGAACATATTTTCACCATGCAAAAGTCTCACATCTCTACGAATAAAAAAGACAGGTCATCCAGAAGTTCGAAAATTTTTTTTCGACTCTATTCAAAATATTTCAGCATTGCCTAAATCTATAATCAAATTATCAATCATTAAATTTCACCTGGATTTACATACAATAGCACGAATCGTCGAAGATTTGAATAAATTACAATGTTTAGTGATTTCATGGTGTACAATTTATGCTGTTGATGGTAAATACAGAGCTGCTTTCTTTTCCTATTATTGAAAATATTTTAATCGTTTTCAATTCCAATTATTTTAGGCGAAGAAATCAGTTTGCCAAATGTTTTTTCCAGAATGCTATCAAATTGTCATTTAAGATATTTAAACTATGCTCCACTTGCTCGGTCCATATTCAATAAGACAAAAGATATGCTAGAAACAAATGAAGAAGTTGGCATGATTGCTAGAATCAATAAATGGCATTGGGAGGAAATTGAAAACAACTTTTTATTGTACAAGCCGAGGAAAATGATATTTTTTAAGAATTTTGATGATGCTCGAAGAATTTGGTTCGAACCTCTAGTTTATGAAAAAGTCAAAATTTAATATGCCCACCTAATCTAATAAGTACTTAATACTTAATATCTACATAATCCTAAATTTTCATTGATCGATGATATAATAAAAGAATTCAAGTAAAATATAAAAATGGTTAAAAGGGGATCATATTTCCGTAAACTGTAAACCATTGCATAGGTAGCTTGTAAAAAATAAATGACCAACCTGCTCATATATTACTCGGCTGATTTCTGGTTATCCTTCTTCGTTATCTTGTATTATTCCAACAATTTTAAAGGAGTCCTTTAGAGTATTCTAGATAAATAATTAAAATTTCTAAGCGTTAGTAAAAAAAAAAAATATTTAAATACATTACATAAAGTAGGTACAAACAAAATAATCACAATCACAAACCTGCATTTCATTAGTTTTTAGATAAGCCTTATAAATCCAATCCACCAAATCATTTGTTGATGGAGTTTTAATATCAGCATTCTTGCCCTTTTCTTTAATAAGTTTTCTTCTTTCACCCTCAAAAAATTTCTACATAAAAAACGAAATCAATCAAAATTAAAAGCATTTATTTATAATTTTCAACAATATGGTAGGAATATTTTACCAAAAAATAACTTTTCGCATATACATTAAGTGGCTGTAATTTGGGTGAACAACCAGGTGGAAATGTAATCGATTTTATTCCAATTGCCTCACATTTATCTTTCATTTTCTCATGTAAATCATAAGAATCCCATAAAAGAACTTTTGATAAATCACTTTGAACTTGCATACTTTTCGTCAGAATATGCTCAAGCCATTTCTCAAGAACATTAATTGATGGTGTTGTGTTTTCATTATAGTAAACAATTATTGGATTATCATTCTTTATATAAAGTTGATTTAAACTTGTGGTCTTTTGTCCTTTCAAGCATTCCCTTTTCAAGATTACCATTGGCTGGAGAAAGTTTCCACTTGCCGTTAAAGACAAAATTATAGTGGCATCACAATTCATAATACTAGTTTTTCTCAATCTTGACTTTTTCTCTGAAACTTCAAAGGATGCCCGAGCAGAATCATTTTCTTCAAAAGACATTGTTGAGACATCGCTACAAGATGAAAAATTTAGAGGAATTTCGTCCATACATACTATATTGGATAGATTTCCCGAAAGATTTAAATTCTTTAAAAATTCTGTAACTTGAATTTGTAGATTTGATGGTAAATCATTCTCATAAAATTTATCTAAATTAACCAGTAACTGATGCCTTTTAATAAATCTTACTCCCCAGCCATTTGATCGAAGCTGTTCTTCTTGACTAATTAATTTTGCTTTCTCTCGAAGTTTTGCATAACTAACAATTGAATTGTTGTCATATTTAGTCAAAAGCCAACTCAAAATACTAAAATCGTATTCTTCAAAATTTGAAGTTGATATATTGAATCTCTTTTTGAATCGACGAAACCAACCGTAACTACAACTTATATCATTATGTCCTTTAGCCCTATAAATAAATAAAAACCATTCTATAACTTGCATTTGCAATAGGATATTGTATTTGCGTAATAGTCATCATAATATTTCTATTTCTAATAGTTAATTATTGTTACCTACCTATATAATTCCAATGCTTTTTTACGGATTGAAATACTTGTCAGGTTTACAGATTTTTGACTTTTGATCCAATTTAAAATATCCTTTTCAACTTGATAGTCATGAATCTGCTTTAAACTTTTACTATTAGGAACATCATTAATTGATTTTGATCCTATTGAAATTGGTTTTTTGATCGATCGTTTTTTCAATAACTTATCTGATTCTAAAGTACGAGTTATTTTAGATTCTTCATATTGCTTTGTCCATGTAAATGCTTGTTTTTGTGAAATACAAAATAGTCTTGATGCTGACCTTTGTCCAAGAATTTTAGATATTTCCACAACTTCATTTTTAAAACCAATTGAATACTAAAATAAAACATGAAAGAAACAAATTCTAATAAAGTATTTCAGAAAACACTATCTACTACTACCTAATTATGAAACTTTTTTTTAATTTTATGCTGAACTTAACTAGGTAAGCAGTAGAATAAATACAAGTGTAATAAAAGATTATACCTACATTATATACGAGATAAAAGATAAATGTTTAAATTCCTTTTTATTTTTTTCAAAAAATTTTACAATTGAATTTACAATTTATAATTGAACACGTCCATGACCAAAAGATAATGTTCTTTCTACAAACATAATTTTCTCTTTTAATTCCTCTTTAGTTGAAACATTTGGATCTTTCAATAAAAAATGACCTAAAAATAATTTTAAACTTTCACAAAAAAATCCAAGCTTTTCAGAACCAACAACTTTAATAAATATTTCTTCTAGTGTCTCTTGATTATTACTCATTAAAAGATTCGTCAACACTCCTTTTAAAAATTCTAATTTAGTTTCATTCATATCACCGAATTCGACAACTTTTAAAGCTGAAATGGGTAAACTTTTATCACTAACTAAATGTACAAAAAATTGATTTAGATTTTTTAAATGCACGGCAGTTTGATCAGATAAAAATTTCAATCGGTCCCATAAAGAATATTGAAGAGTTAACTAAAAAAGAAAAAAAACTCATCGATTAATTTTTTAAATCTATTTTAATCTATTGCGATAATCATACCATAAATCTTCTATCCACAGAACAAAATTTGGACGCAATAAAGGCATAATAAGGATTGAATTTTTTCTCTTGTAGACAACAATATACAATTACATGAATAATTTCTCTTTCTGCAATAAAAATCACATTATATTTATACTTAATAAATAAGCAATAAGCAAATCATATTTTTGAAATATTTTTGTCTTTACCTTGTGGACCTTTTAATCCTAGACGAGTTAATTTTTCAAAAGCATCAAGATAATCCTAAAAAAGATAAAAATTATATTGCAAATGTACAAGTTTAAATATTTTTCAAAATGAGCAACCTCTGAAGTCATTAAAATAATAAAAATATTCTTTCTTGTATCTGTATTCATCCCTTGAGCTTTGGCTTTTAAAAGTAACTTTTTATTTAATTTATCATCGGCATCAGATTTAATTTCTCCAGTAGAACCAATTTTGTCATTTTCTTGAGCTTCTTTTTCATTTGTCCAAGCAGAACCAACTATCCACCATTTCCCTTTAGTTTTAGCTATAAAAATTGATAAAATGATAAATTATATGATTATATGGATTGATTATATATATAATAAGAATAAGCAAATAGTATAGGTAGGAAATATTAATATAAGTAAGATAAGATATTTACCATTGAGTAAATCTTGCATTGAAATTTTTAATTCTGAAACATAATTTCCTTTTTGAAAGAAAGATTTCATAATTTTAAGTAAATGTTCTCCAAAGCTTGGATCATAATTTGGAATTTTTCTTAAATTATTGTTTTTAATTGCAGTTACAATCTCCAGCATGAATTTTAATCTTGATCCTATCTCCTCGATTTTAGAAGAATCATTTGCCTTTTTCTGTAAAATGATTATAAATTCTTTTAAACCTAACGGGTTATCTTTCCTCAAGCGAAATCCAACAGTTTTCAATACAGTTAAAATCAATTCAACATCTCGAGTTGAAAATTCTTCAGTTAAACTTTTTAAAATGTCAAATATTAGACATGAATCAACAACCTATTTAAAACAAAAAGTATTATTATTAAATTAAGTATCCTCGTTAATTATATAAAAAATAAATATTAAATCAAGCACATACCTTAAAATGATAAATGAAAACTATTAAAAGTAAAACATTTTGAATTTCCTTATTATCCTCAAGATCTTCAGAAGAATCGTATTTCTCCTTAAATTGCGTAACCAAATTTTGTATAAAGAATGCACCTGAAAATATTTACCAGTATGTAGTTAAATTTCTTCAGGATTTTTTTATGTTTTAATTTACCAATTTCGCAACCAATATTAGCATGAAGGATTGTAATTAAAAGCATATGTTCCAAAATGATTCTCTCTGGCATTAATGTCTTCTTGACTAATGATGAAAATAATAATTCTAAAAGTGACTCGTTCATTTCATTACGGCTGTTTTTCATATAAAGATCTTCAACCTAAAATAAAATTGTTAAAACTATCAAACTATTCCTTATTCAATCATTTCATTATAGAATTAATAGTGTATTTTAATTTTAATAGTAAGGTATATTGATAAAATACCTGTTGGGCTATGCTATGCATATTGCTCTCTGAAAGTCTGTTTAATAATCCCTTTAAACTTTTAATAATCAATTGATTCGATGATAGATTTCCCCTTTTCATAGGTGGTACATAACTTCCAGAATTAGAAACACTTTGAGGTTCCTCATTTTTATCAACCTTAAAAAAGAATTAGAATTAGACTCAGCCTTAGAATAAGTCAAGATCAAGATTAACAAAATTGAAAACATATCTATCATGAGCTTACATATCCACCATCTTTAGTTCTCATTCGTCCATAAATGTCCTCCCAAATTCCAGAGTCTTTTTTGCCTTTTTTCTTTTGTACTTTTTGTTCTTCAATTTCAATTTCATCCTTATCACCATCTGATTCATTTTCACTTTCTCCATCGAATTCTTCAGAATCAAACCCTTCTTCTTGTTCATCAACATCAGACTCAAGTTCACTAATATCATCGTCTTCTTCTGCTTCTCCACTATCTAAATCTTGCTCATCACCAAAACCAAAGCTGTCATTGTCATTATCTGAATCCTCAATCTTATCTGAATTTTTGCTCTTTTTCTTTTCACCCGAATTATCACATAGTTCTAGCACATCTAAAATTATAATTAAAAATAAACCAGATTAAAATAAATATCAGCTTAAATGGGAAGAAATTTAAGTCCTATGCTATGTATTCAAAAAATTATTACTATTTTGATCTCACTTTCACAAGTAAATGCCTGCAAAATTAAGGCCAAAATTTGGTTTTTTTCTTACTGAATTTTATATGAATGAGTAACCATTTTTAAACTTAATATTTATATAGCAAAATGTTAACTCACAATCTAAACCATCAGCTCGAAATGATGCAGGAATCTTGGATTTCTTGTTTAATTTAAGCCTTTTTTGCAATGAGTTAATTATTCTATCCTCTTCGATATTCTCTTCAGCAAATCTCTTTCTTCTAATTTCTTCCATTTCCTTCTTTAAATTTTGCTCTTCTAAATCTAATGCTGCTTTTAAGTCATTTCCATTTACATTTCCATCATTTTTATTTGCTACTTTATCTTGATTTTGATTTGATACTCCTTTACCTTTTTTCTTTTTACCACCAACACCAGGCTCAACAAGGGTTTCTTTGCCGTACTTTTTTAAGACAAATTCATTTTTAACTGCTTTCTTCTTTTTCCTCAACTCCTTTCTTTTAAGCTTTCGGGCCTTAATTTTAGTTAACTTGACATCTTTTTGTCGTCCACCACCACCACCACCTTTTTTAAATGACTTTGATGTTTTTAATGTATTTTTACCACTTACACCGCCATCAACACTTTCAGTTCTTTTCATTTTCATTCCTTTATTTTTCGACATTTCGGAAATTTATAATTTTAATGGCTGGCAACTTAAGTATTTTATATACTAAGACACTTCGTTCATCGTTCCTAAATCTTTAAACACATTTGAAAGTGCAATAAATGTCAACATATATCTAAATCTAAATAATTAACAACAACAACAAAAACAACACGCGCACGTGAAAAATTACAAAAAAATTAACAAAAAAAATAAAAAATCGTAAAAACAACGTGGAAATCAAAACTTGCGCTTTACCTAAGCCATATTAGGCCTTTATAAATTCAATTTTTTGATAACAAAAAAATGTCAACAAAAACAAACCGTAAATATTGCAAAATATAAAAAAGATTAATAAGCCATGGCCATGATGACATGACTGAACCATTAATGAAATTATGAATAATTACCTGAATCCTTTTCCTAGCTCCATCAACTTCGTCACATTGGGATTCTGCTGTAGTTTCTTCAACATTCTTTTTCAGCACCTTGTCCAAATCTAGAACCCAATTTCGACCTTTTGTAGTTGTAGGACTTAATTGACCTCCAAGTTCAAGATCATGTTGATGTTGATGAATAATAGTCGAAATGAAGCTACTTAACTCACTTGTAGTTAAACTACCAATTGACCCACCTAATCTCTGTTCTTTAAGCCAATTTAACACTTTCAACTCAAGGATGTCAAAAATGTCAACTTTTGAAGTTTTATGGTGTAGATGACCTTTGACTTTATTTTGGTCAGATTTTTGAGCCGATTTAGCTTGAACTTGCCTTAAATCCTCCTTGACCCAGTCAGAGATGGTCGTTCGATGGATATTGAACTTTTTGGCTGCACTTGAAATGGTCCTTTGTAAAATTGCTGATGAATCTGGTGAATTTCCAGTTTCTGGAGTTTTCAAGAATTTTAAAACAGTTTGTTTGTAAAAGGGGATATACTTATTTTCAGATGATTTATATTTACGGACAATTTGCTGGGCTTGGTTTGAGATGCTCATTGTTTTAAAAATTAAAATATAATTTTGTATTTGTAAGTACCTACCCTAACCTTTATACTTCGACAATTGACTATTACTTACCCTTACCGGTAAATAAAATAACTAGCAGATATTACCCGTGCTACACACCGCAAAATGCACGGTTTAAAAATACCTAAGTAGGTACTATTACGCTACGTATGTTATGTAACCTACCTAGACCTAGACCTTTACCTAGCTTAGCTAGGTAAGCTAGGTAAGCGTTAAACGAATTTAGATCTTTAACAATTTAGAAAAATAAATTAAATTATAATTAACCCTTAAGGAGTAATGACTTTTTCTTCCTAGTTTTAAAAAAGCTAATGATACGAATTGGTAAAATGACCATTTTATGGGATCCTTATCTTATCTTTGACTTTTGACCCCGACCCCGGTTAAAAAGAAGAAGCCCATGAAAAAATATATAGCACAGCGAAACAAATAGGTATACAAAACACATGATTATATTTATATATAGTGATGAAAGGGACATTATTCATAAATAATTATTACAATTTCTTATTTAGAAATGGTTTTATAAGATAAGGTATATATATCAAAGTACCTTAATATTATAATGTAACATGTACCTAACTCCTAATACTACCATGCTTCTGTCATAATCAGGGTTTTCAGAGCTGAACCTAAAATCTCCTAAATGAATAGTAGGACATTTTTGTAATTCGGTATTTATCGGGTACGTTCCATCTGCTGGCGATGATCAGTGATCAGTAGGACAAATTTTAGATTCTGAAAGAAATAAAAGACGCCACCTAACTAGACACTTGATAGAGAAATCCATGCTTTTCAGATTTCAATACGATTTTCTAAGAATTTTTCTAAACCTAAAAAAAATCTTATAAAATAAAAAAACTCAAGAAGTTCTTGGATTCGTTTTTTATTTTTTAAGTCTTTTAAAAAAGCTAATTATCGATCAATTTTAATTACACATTTTCAAGACAATTAGCATACATCTGTACTCTTACCTGACCTGACCTGGAAATTGCTTTGAATTTCATCCGTTTACTGTACTGGTTGCAGGATATTGACAGTGCAGTGCGGTGGTGCTGCTACTTGAATCTGTAAGGTAAGTTTCATCATATTTTTTGTAATTTAAATATGATATACAAACTCTCTTAGTTTTTGTTTTTGATACTGTTTTGAAAAACCAGGCTAGAGACTAGATAGTATATAAAGTAAGAACATGTCATAAATTGATGCTAAAATTTGGTTTCTCAGAGCTGAGCTAAGCTAATTGTATTATGTACCAAGATTCAAGATAGAGTTGAATAGAACAGAAGCTTGTTAATAATTTATAATTGTGGATTAGAATGATGACGTTTAGATCTTGAATTTTATATTTTGGGGAAGATAATTCTTTTTTAAACATTTAAGTTATTTTGCAAAATGTTCAAAAATTAATAAGTATTTAGAATTTATACCGAAGGTTCTAATGAATGACATTTTGCTTTGCTTGATCATTGAGGTCTAAAGTCTTTAAAGGTCTTGAATTTGTAGATTTAAGTTCTAATAAAGCTCTAATGTAATATAAATATGAGTAAATTTAGTAAATTCACACAAAATGATATTATAAATAAAATAGTTTCAATTCAAATCTACGAAGTATTTGAGTATGAAAAAACTTTAAAAACAAATTAATTTTTAGGTAGGGTACATAAAACAGTGCAGTTGTAGATAGATCTTGAATTTTATATTTTTGACTACTAAAATGTTCAATGTTCTAAAATTCAATACCCTACATAAACAAGCAAAATGTGATTCAAGTTTTTAGTTAGGAAACGTATGGTATATTTATGAAACTATTTTAGAGCCTACTCATTTATTTCAGTTCTGAAAAACCCGATGGTCTTCTATATTTAACAAATGAAAATGCCATTAAAATATAATATGTGAATTTGATGCTACAGTCTTTACTTTACAGTTTTAAAATTTTTAACAAGTTTTATATCTTTTCATTTCAATTTTCAATATAAAAAGTTTTGTAAATTCTTTTATTTTAGGCGAGTAGAGTAAATACATAAATAACAAAAACAAATAGATTACAAATTTATTATATTAATTGAAGTTCTTTATCAAATTCCAGCAGCAGATTCCTTTGAATTCTTCGTTCAGGACAGGATTATAATTTGGATATAAGATGACGTCCCAAATACAAGATAGACCTAAAACTAAAAGTCAGTTATTATTTAAAATTAAAAATAATTACTCGAGATTAAATTTTCTGAATACCTAATTGTTTTTACTCTCTAAATTCTAAATTTCATTTCATTATCTAAATAAATACATTTAATTCTATTTAATTTTAGTGATGAGGTTAAGATGCAAATTCAGACCATTACATGATGCTTACTTTGTTAATGGGAAAATTATCGAACGTGATAGCGATGTGGAATTTCAATGTCAAGACGGAGGAGTCTTAAAAGCCCATAAAATTATCCTTGCATCAGCCTCGAAATTTTTTGTTAAATTATTTGAAAGTCAAGTACGATAACATTTTATAAATTAAAATTTAGTAAAATTTTAGTATGTGCCTATGTGTACTTTTCTAATTTTTTTTGTAAATATATAAGTAAATAATTCATTTCTAAAAATTTGTATTTTTTACAGAAATGTGGAAAAATGACAACTGTTTGTGTTCCCGATATCGATACTTTGACTATGCAGCTTATACTGAAATTAGCCTACAGAGAAAAGGTATCAATTTCAATGCGAAGAATAAGAGATGTTGGTGATTATTTGACTCTTTTTGGTATAATACAATTTTATAAAAAAATACAAATATATTGTAAATACCTAATTGTCATTTTATAATTTTCGATATTTAAATTATTAGGAATGGAATGGAAAAATTTCAGCTTTGTTGAGAGTAAAGCTGAAACAAAAGGAGATATAAATCTAGGTGGTCCTGATGAAAATTTTCCCGTCCGAAATCCAAGCGAGTTAAAGCGATATCCTGGACCAAGGGATAATTTGGTTCAATCATCATCATCACCGAATAAAAGACCTCGTTTTGAAAATCCTTCAAATGTGAAACAGCAAACCCAAACCCAATCATCGCCGGTATCAAAAATAGTTGATCAACAGCAATCAGTACCACTTGTCGAAGATTTAGAAGATAATCTAGGTAAATTAATATGTTATTCCGTACCCCATTTATTTATGATGATGATTAAGAAGCAACAGTAAATATTTATCACAAAACGTCTTATTCTTATTTTTCATATTTTATAGAATCGGAAAAGGCAATAAAAGATTGGTTAAAAAGTCTAGGAAAATCTGAGGGCCAACAGCAGGACACGAGTAATATCAAAATGGATCAACAACCAACCTCAAGTAATGGAATCCAACAACAAACACCACCGAAATACAAACAACTTGTTCGACAACAAGAGCTGAGAAGGGCATCTTATTATAATGAAGAAACAAATATTTGTGAGATTTGCAATTACACATGTGAAAATGAAGAAAAATTTAAATGGCATGAAGATCGTCATACC
>JAQIXA010004301.1:0-11673 GCA_034699045.1 Nanhermannia cf. coronata Gr-Ori-00579 | reverse complement strand
CCTTTTTTTGCCATTTTTAGCTGCATTTTAAGGCAGCCTTTTTTGCATTTTAAGTGCCTTTTTTGTCCGGGCTCTGCTAATAATGGAGATAAGGTTTTTGTATCAAATTTAATTTATAGTACCATACATAATAATATAATAAGAAAGAATCACCTGCTTTATTTGCAAACAATAAAATTCCTTTTGAAAAACTCAAAATTTGCAAAATTTAATGGCAAAAATTCTTATAAATGTCTAAAAAGACTCAAATTTTACAATTTGAGATACAATACTCATGTCGCCCGCATTGTTCGTACCTCTTAACCTTTTGTTACTAAATATGTGTCATTTTTTTATACACGTAATTTCCATAAGTTGCTTTTAAAATATGTACCTATTTTTCATAAATAAAAAATCTGTATTTTCAGGTCAAATTAGGTTGAATTATCGTTTCTCATGTGTTTTTGGACAAAATAGATGAGATATAAGGGATTTCGATGTTTCAAAAATCTGTAAAATTAGGTAACAAAAAAATCAGATTCTTGGGCCCGGTTTTATATTGAAAAGGAATCTTTTACGCTTTGTCTTACTTTATTGATATATCAAGGCCTTGTGTTACTGCAGTAGGTAAAAACTAGATACATATCTATCTTGAAAAGTCTGCGACTATTTTTACCTTCCAATAGAGAAACCGAAAAGCATTTGCTAAGAAATCTCCGATATGTGATAAACACAGTAGCATCAGGGGTATACCCAAAATTGCGTAAAATATCGTGATAATCTTGCCAGGAACTGTACGAGGTGTCTGAAATCAAAAAAATCATCAAAAAATGATATAACAGACATATAGAGTACCTTCATTATCTCTGTATTTGTGTTCTTGAAACTTACCAGATGACCATAACCTTAAATATACAAAAAAGATCAAAAAGTTAATCTCATTTTAAATAAAATGTAATGGCAAATAGTCAATAGCAAAGTCGTTTAATAACCTCAGGATTTCCCTATTTCCTTTCTATTTACACATTTTTTACGCAAAATATTTGCTTCATCATAATAGTACCAGTACCCTACCTAACTATTTTACCTACTCTATAGGTTAGTAGGTATATTTTATCTTTAGAATTGTACTAAACTAAACATAGCTATTAACTTGAGCTTGATTAGGATTAGGTATACATGTCGAAGGTTAATTTAGCTTGAACAATACCATAATATTATATTACATATCAGTATCAGTACCTACCTATAATAAAGAACAATTGTTTTTCAAAATTTTTAAAAAGGTAAGGTAATCATCATACGTAGGGGTAGACTAGGGATAGTTCGGAAACTATCGCTAATCTCTAGTGTTTCGGCTTAAATTGTTGCCGATTTGATCTGAAAGTTATCTACATATAGATAAAATCAGGGCAAAAGAACAAGGGATTCATCAGAAAAAGGCTATCCTTTGAAAAACCGTTTTTAAACTATCCCTAGTCTACCCCTACACTTAAAACTTATACCTATAATTTTATATTTATATCAATTAACTCGACCTAAAGTTCATACTCTACAATTTACTGTCTCATATAATATAGCATAGTCAAATGCATATTTTGACAAAAAATCAAAATACAAGTAAGGAATCTGCATTTTGAAATTTTTTTTTTCTCAAAATTCCAGAATGTATTTTAAATGCAATAATTTAGTTCGAAAAATCTTTCAAAGATCCGTCTAGGGCTTCGTATAATTCTGCTCTGAAGACCAAATTTTGCTCTCGAAGTTTAACGTAATTTAGTAATTTAGTGCATATATGTATGTACCTATCTATGTATAGTTATTCAAAAATTGAAGTTTTTTCAACAAAAATTTGACCCCAAATGTAACGCATAAACAGTCAAAGGAAAGAGAAACTCGACAATTTGGAATTTGGATGTTTTCTGATTTTGTATAAAATGTGTATGATTCACTATATGTTTTGTCTATTGGTATGCTTTCAGTTTCAAATTAATTTGTTATTGTTTTACAAAAAAGTTTATTGTACTGATACTCCTACCTGACAATATTGTATGACCTCTTGACCTATTATTTACACTACTATCTGTGTAACACAGGTATGCCTATATAATACAGACCTTACTACAGTATATAGTATACAGGTATGTACAAAAATGACGCAAAAAAATGGTTAATAAAGTGATATCTGAAGCATCAAAAGCATGATTTTTCATAATATCCAACAATCCTACATAAACAAATGTACAATACGCCTATGCCCTTTAGAGAACTGTAATAAATTAAAGTATTTTCCCATTATTAATTCATTTACTATTTACAAGGTATGTGTGTAAGTGTATTCAGTTACATAATATAAATTGACTTGACCATTATATCATCATAATATCCTCAAGTCTAAAAAAGTAGACTTGGTATTTTACAATAACTTTTTGTCCTAATCGTAAATGCAAAACCCATTCACTTTCAGTTGAGTATTAGTATCAGTAGAGATCTTGATCAAAAATAATCTAGTCCTTATTATACAAACTGACAAAATGATCAAATATTTTGGAATTTTGCAAATTTTTTTTGTCTTGATTTTGGCCATTTTGGTGAGTGGACAATCAGAAGGGAAATGGATATGGGGTCGAAGTGATATTCCAGGATCAGCAAGTTCAAATTTTAATAATTTTGATAAAAGTACTAGTAATAATTTTGGGAATTTTGGAAATAATGGTGCTTTTATTTCATCACCTTTTGGATCAGCTTCTGGTAGTGGAGATAAAGTTTTTGTATCACATTCTATATCTAATAGACCACAATCCCCTGGATGTAAGTACCTTACTTACATATTTACTTTTGCAAAAAAAAAATTATTTGGCAAAATTTGAATCCAAAAATTCTTAGAAATGATTTAAAATGATCAAAATTTACATTTAGATTAGGAGAATCCGATACAGATACAGATACAGTATACTGTATACCTTACAAATTATTTTTGTAATTTTTTAAAAATTTTGTCATTTGATTCCAAAAAATAGTTTAAAAGCAAAATTTTTGTTCAAATTATCAATTAGTTACCTTTTAATGGATTTGCTCTTAAGATATTTTTCGTCAATTTTTAAAGTTTGTATAGGTACATGTAAATTAATGCAAAATATCTGGTTTTTCAGAGCTTAGTGACTTTTTTATAATTATTAAAGTAGGTAGTACATATAAGTATTTTAACTACTAGAAATAACTATACCTAATTCAAAATTTTTTATAAATATTCTCGACAAAAATTCTCGATTTAAATTGTCTAAATCAAATCATTTTGAATTTTTTTGGATATTGGATTTGGAATTAGTATCTAGTACCCTACCTATATATCTGTAGTACCAACATAAGTAGTTACATAGATTTATGATACTTGAAGTTTTTGAAATATGGGAATTTTCTAATTTCTAAAACTAGCTTTTAATAATAAATATCTAACCGAACCTAACCAAAATGCTTGAAATTCTATAATTTTTAGCTGTTCCAGTAATAACAAGTCTAAATGTCCAAGATCAGACCTCAAATGACATTCCCATATCCTCTATCCGAGGACCCCAAGGCTCACAAGTGACACAAGCTCGTCTAATTCCAGGAGCTGCAAATTTTATTTCAAATTCTCTAAACGGGAACAACGGAGGCGGAGGATCATCAAATTTTGGTAATTCAATGCAAAAAAACATAAATAAATCATCAAGAAAAAGTGAAAACACTTTCATCACAAAATCTACAAAAAGTGTAGAATTTGGGCAATTTTTGCATCTCAGAATTGCTCAGAGGTCATATACTATGTTGTAACAGCAAAAATAACTAAAAAATAACAATCATCTAATCAAGTCAAAAGAGACCAAGAACCCAACCTACACCAAAAACAAATCCTTATGCGTTTAAGCCCTAAATTTATATTTTATTTGAAGTTTTTTATATAAGGCAAAGTCTTACTCAACTAAATAGTGATAGTACTATACCTTAGTTAAAGTAAATGCAAAAAATCCTTTATTGGACATCTTATAATTTCCCTATTTCTCAATTTTTTCTTAATCATATTAGCCTTCCCTTGTTACAGATACTTATGTAATTATTAATTAATGTCGACTAATTGGCTTAAAGACCTCGACTAATTGGATATTTTTCTTTGAAATATAATATGTACCTCATACCTTATCAATGATATCTGTTAAAAGATTCCCATACAAAATTTTACAAAATTTCAGAACCAACTGCATTTTAGCGTAAAAGTTGGACGGACAAATTTCACAAAAAATTTGAAATTTTTTAAAATAATTTACTTGTGAAATCCATTTAAAGCATAAAAATGGTTTTTTAAATTAAGAGATCTACAGTCTACAGAGTAGTAGTTCCTCCATTGAAATTTTAAAATTCTGAAAATATTAGACCAAAAATTAGCGTCTGTTGTCAAAGAACCTACAGACAAAAGGCCTACAAGCATCAAACCTACGAAAAGACAAAGGGCCTACAAGACCAATGTCCTATAGACAAAAGCCTATATCCACATTTGACCCCAAAGACTTAGATAAAATAGTAGGTATTCCAATCGAAATTAAGATTTTGAATTTTGACATTTTTGTTATAGACTATCGTTTGTTCAGGCTTAATTCAAACCCATGGTTTGTATGTTTGTATGTACTATGTTTTGGTCGTTTTAATTTGAAGTTGGTTTTTAGGTGGAGGAATAATCTCAACTTTGGTTCAAAATGGACCCCAAATTGGATCAGCCTTAGTTGGACTGCTAACTGGAAGTAATATACTCAAATAAATAGTTAAAAAGGCTCGATTTTAAAGGATTTATTGTATTTTTACAGGACCAACGAATTCAGCGAATAATAATAATAACAATAATAATAATAGTCCAAGTAACAATGTTAATTCTGGAAATGGTGGTGGCGGAAGTTCATCGGGTTCTTTAAACAATCAAAATTGCATTTGTGTGCCACTTAATCAGTGCTTTTTACCCAATAGACCGAATGTAAGTACTAGCAAGTAAAAGGACACTTTTGTCAATATATTCCTAATTCTTATTACAGTCAGTATTTCAGAGATTATTGTCCTAAAATATAGGCATATAAAATTCAAATAAATGACTTCTGTAAACTGTAAACCTAGCTCTATTATAACTTCTACTTTACAGTATTTCTTACTCAATGGTTTTAAAATTCAATTACTTTTTTATATATGTACTACATAAGTACATACCTAAAGTGTAAAATTTTGATTCCAAAATTAATTACAAACTTGAAAAATTTGTGAAAATATTGATTTTAAGTTGATTCAAACTTTATTTTTGCTTTCAAGTCAGGCCTTTGTCAAGTTTAACCCCAATAAAGGCCTGAAAACTTATAAGTTATCCTTTCAATTTAGACGAAATCATGTGTTATTATAATATAATATTGCATTTACAAATACGAAAATATTGTCAAAAGATCGATTTGAATTTTGAAATTGGGCTACTGCCTACTCTGATAAATTATCAACTTATCCGTTCAAAATCTAAATTTTCCAATTTTTAATATAGAGACTAGAAAACACCTTTGTAACTTTTCAAAATTATTTTAAATTTTGAAAAACTGCCATACCTACGAGTATAGATTATAGATATACTTGAATGATTTAGGCTTATCTTTAGATAGTTGATTTTTTGAGAATTTTGTTGAGCTATTACAGTTTACTTTAATATTTGAGATAAGTGTAATTTTACTTGTTTTTCTGAAAAAATAGTTAAAATTCCAATCACTCAAACTCATCATCAGAATAATTATTTTCTAGGGTTCATGCCAAGGTGGTAATATCCAATGTTGTCGAGGCTCTTCTGGTTCTTCTGGTGGAACTAGAGGAGATTTTAGTGACTCATCAAGTTCTCAATCGTCACTTAAAACCGTTCGAGAACTCGACCGAGAAAGACAGCTGGAGACGAGGATTGGACTCATCGAGCAAATTATTCGTGGTGGGACAAACATTTTCGATGACACCGTGGACCTCGTACTTCAACCCTTCTTGTCCAAAGATGACCAAGAGAGATTGGCCACAAGACTCAAGTTGAAAAAAGGGAAATAAACTAACCCTCTAATTTTAAATATTAATTTATTCGCTATTTTGAATTTTATACCTTATTTTCTTATACCGAATATAAACCATATACTATACTACCTATACCTACTAATTTATGAACCTAAATTGTATTACTTTTTATATACCTTACATATACGAGTACTTAAATAAAGTCATTTTAATTTTTCATAACTTACCAATTGTTGTGATGACCACTATGCTGTAGAATAGGGCTCCAGCGAAGGTCTGAAATCACAAATTCATTACAATGTACAAAGGTTTTGCTGATTGTATCCTTAATATGTGGTAACTTTTTTAGACTCTTTTAATTAAAAATTAAGTTCGTATTATGTGATTTTCAATTTTTGATCAAAAAGAATCCCTTATTTTGGTCAAAATATTTTGAAAAAATATTTAAGTAGGTTTCATAAAATATGGTATAAAAGATTTTTTGTCACAATCTTTTACAGAATATACAGATTAAGTAAGTAACTTTTCTATCGATAATTCACAAGTCTATAATTTGCTAAAAACATAGGTCCAGAATCCAGATGTTTCAGATCAATTTAAGACATTTAAAAAAATATTTCTTGGAATAATTCTTTGTTTTATGAAGTGTACTTTCAAATTTGAATTTCTCAACAACCAAAAAGTCATAGAGTAAGTACCCTATCCTATACTTGTAAGAATCTGAAAAAAAGATATTGAAAATTTTTGTTAACTAACCCATTGTGCCGAATCCTCAGCTTCATTTCCATTCTAGCAATAAAAAATAGATCAAAAAATGATCAAAAATACACTCGAATTAAACCCATAATCAAACAGCATCATTTTTTTAAATAAATTTTTGCAAAATTTTACTTCCATTAAATTCACAATCATTCAAAATTAGACCAAAATTGATTTATAGTTCAAAATTTGTATTTCAACGATTTCAATACAAATACCTATAAAAGTTGGTCTAATTGGTACTACAGATTTATGAATTAATTTTCTAATATTTTTGAACACTTGAGATTAGCATAAAAATCAAAAATATGTAGGTACTATCTGTAGTAAAATTGCACTTTTATCTGTACCTATGTATAGCTAATATGTATAGCTATGTATTAAGCATACATATTATGTAAAAGTAAAAGATACTGATACATGGTATTATTCAAAGGATATCTTCGGTTCCTAGGCCTTTGCAATGTTAAACTTCCTAATAACTAATAAAGGCTAGAGACCAGTATACCCTGAAGATATTCTTTAATTTTAAAAAAGTAAATTTCAAGCTTACCCAGCCATTCTTTTTCATCGCTCTCAAAAGCTCTGATTCGAATTCCTGCGTGAAAAAATTTGATTAATTTATAAAACCAGATTACCAGATTTCAAAGATCTTTATATATACAGGGTACTAGCAGTATACATAGGTATACATATGTAGTACTGATAAAGTATACGTAGGTTGTAAATGGTGCAAATGAAATGTACTGTAACAAGATAAATTGGATCACAAATTATATTTAAAGCTTGAAAGATATAAATATTTATCTGACTTGTATAATCAGTTAGAGTAATTTTTCGTCCCGGATAATGCAAATAAAATAACTTAATCATTTTCATGAGATTTTAACCAGACTTGATATCACTTGGTCAAAGTTCCTAAACATTTATCTAACCTAATATTACCAAAATTTCCTATTTTTTGCAAAAAATAACCAAAATTTTCCTCTTTTTTGTAAAAAATGCTCAAAAGTTAGGATTTTTGGGCCTTTGGAAAGTGTTATAATTGCATACCTGTAATCTTAAAGTAGCATTGTGATGCCAGACATCAGGGATAAGTATATCAGCATCTTTGGTCATATCCCTTTTTGAAAAATTTTGAAATTAAAAAATCTTGAAATTTTTTGAAAAAAAATTTAATTTCTTGTATCTTACCATAAATATTTAGAAACTGCTTCTCGTACATTACTCATGTTTCTTTTGATCTGAAATTATCAAATTTTTATAAGATCATAACATTTTTAGAGATTTTACAGTAATCCTACACAATTCTGAAAAGTTTCAAATTTTGATTTGAAATCTATTGTTAATAGCCAATCTTGATTTTATGTTTACAAAATTTCACATTTTAATGTCAATTCTTAGTTGCTTCAAAATTCTCTTTATTAGCCCGCACCCATTGAAAATGGGGAAAAAGGGCTATAGCGTTTGCCATGTCCGTCTGTCTGTCTGTTTGTCTGTCCGCGCGTTAACTACATATTCTGATAGAGCTTGATGAGCTCTATCGAATGATGTGTACATTTGCCTTGTTTATATGGCGGGAAGTTTTGAAAATTCCAAAAAATTTAAAAAAAAAACATTTAAATTTCAATTTCAAATATTTTGGAGTAAAAATAAAAACTATTAAAACTAAACTATATTTATATATAAATTATCTTGTATTCTGAGAGTGCGGGCTTTCGTGAGAGTAAAACCGATTTATTAATATTAATCTTGGACTAAAAACTTATTTACATGTAATTTAAAAGATAACTATAAATCTAAATATCGTATGTAAGCATGCCTAATAATAACATATCCAGTAGGTTTTTAGTATGCCCAAATGCAATTATAAATTGCTGCCTTATAAATATTTAGGAATATTATATATTTATCTATAAAGTAGATACTGAATTATTATTTAGAATTAGGAAATTCTCTCTAGATTGTAGGATTCGGGGTTCTGTAATTATCAGTTTCAAAGGAAAGAATAGAAATACTGTATTAATTAATTAATTTGAAATTTTAAAAGGTAAGGTACTGTGAGAATTACAATATTTATACATAAATTTTATAATACATAAATATAGTAGGTAGTACCCTACATATAATAATGTGTTGATATTTACAATCTTCACAATGCGATAATGATGGTCATGGAATTTTGAATTTTGAATGAATATTTACGCGTACTAGACATGAATCATGAATCCCTCGAGTTTTGGGTTTTGAATTTTGACATTGCTTCATTTATTACTAATGCACTAGTATCTAGAATATAAATACCTACAGAAAACCTATGTAAAGTAAGTACTAGTACAAAGGTAAAAGTATTTGAGATAGGTAGATAAGTACCCTACTATAATAGGTAGGGTACTACAGATTATATCTACTATGTAGGTACATATTATATTATTTAAATGATGTCAGCCAAGTTGAATGGAACGAGATGGGAAATTAAATTTCATTCTTTGGATAAATTTCCTATGAGATCTCTCTGACTAATTTCATCATTTTCGAAGTAGAGATAGGCAGAGATAATGAAGTGATCTTGAATTTCAGTTTTGAAAACCCTTCAAGTCTGCCTGTCTAAAAACAAATTACAAATTTAAGTAAAAAGCCGTTGTACTGACTGATATTAATATCTACTACAAATATTGTAGTAGTAGGTTAGGTAAATATTATTATTTACTTTGAACTTTAATATTTTATAACTCTAATTTGACAAGGGTATATAGTAGGGATAATTGGAATTAGTACCTAGGTAGGTATACCTCTAATTTACAATTTAATATTGGGGAAGTTTAATCAAATTTGACAATAAATTTAATTACATACTAGAATCCAGGAATTTCTTTTGTCTTTCAAAATATAATATATTCAAGTTACTACAAAGTTAAAAAAAGGTCAAAAATTTACCGAAAAATTATTTGCCAATACATAGTGGTTAATTCAGGTAGGTCAAGTATAAATTTCTAGTTGTAAGATTGGACGTTATAGAGAGGTTACTGTATAGGTATGTATATTCTCTTGTAAAAACAATGCAATATAAACTACGATTAATACAATACAAATGTAAATCTTATTCCAAATTTTTAATTCCATTTCTGATCAAAAATAATGACAAACGACTTTTAAAAAAGACCTTGAAATTACATTGCAAAGCACTTTTTTTTTTACTTTAACTATTATTTTAAATCAAAATGTGCCCACATAAGTATCAGTTGAGAGTTGAGTAGTGAGAAGGGTAGGGTACTTAAAAAAGCTCTTTAAAAGAGGGTGATCTCATAATTTTATGAAAAAAAATCTATTATAGAATGAGAGCTAATGCGAGCTAAAATTCTGCTGTAATTTCAATAAATCCGCAAATCTTTCTACCCCATAAAATAGTAAGCACTTAAAAAATATATTTTTTTGTAAAAATATGATGGTTTTTATGCCCTGCATTTCTCGTAAAAAATTGAGAAAAAGCTTTTTTTACTTCAACCATTTATTTCATGACACTGACATCGTCCATCAAAAACATAAAAAATCTCAGTTTTATTTATTGTTTTTTATTTCTTTTTTGAGCATATCAAACTGTAATTCTAACTACCTATGCACACGTCCAAATATATGTATGTACCTTACCTACATATTTCGTCCATTTTTTATATCTGGCCCAAATTGGGTAATTCGAGATGTTTTATCGAGGAGTTGTCTCGATTTCATACCAATTACTCACAAATATCTCTAATGGTAAATATAAATTGGATATTCTATATAATATATATACCTAAGCTAAGAGTAAGTAAAGATAAATAAATTTCATTTATTTGTAGAAAGGGATTTAATTTTAGGAATTTGATTGTATGTACCTACATATTTTATCAATTAATATCTTATTTCACTCTATCAATAAGTACCTCCTAAATATTTCATAAATTTTGAAATTAAACCAAAACTTTCTATTTTATATATCTACTACCTACCTACATTAAAAACCTAAGTATATTACTTACCAGTACGGGTATAAGTACCTACCTAGTATAAGCCAAAAATTTAAGGGATTCTGATATTATTTTTTAATTAAGTACCTATTACTACTTACTACCTACGTAGGTAACTTGGTGTTAGCACTTGTCTACTTATCTACATAGGTATATGTACTTACGTTTAAAAAATGATTAATTTTTTAATCAATATTTTGGCAGTAAAACTAATGAAATTAATGAAATAAATTGGAAAAATGAGTAAAGGTAGATCCATATACATATACCAAGGCCAGTTTAAATTATAAATTAATTCTCATGAGTTATAATCCTTAACATTTAAGGCTAATTATATGGGTTTCGAAATTCTTAAGATATTTTAGTTGGGCATTAATTTCAAAATACTCAAATTATAATTACTTAAGTAAATAATATTAACTATTAATACTAACTATAAGCGTTACAAATGCAAATTATTTCAAAAGTTAAAAGCTTAAAATACTTAAGTATTTTATGTATTACGAGTACTAGTACAATTATTTAATTTAGAAATGCTATCTTTATTTATCCAGTCGTAAAAGAATTACTGCTATAATTATTATGTAAACTAATAATTTAGCATACTATTCTATTCTATTGCATATGTATACTTACATTACATATAAATACATACATAACGTATTATACCTACATTACATATAGTAACAGGTACTTGAGATTGAGATTCGGTTCTACATATTTGAAGGTTTATATATTGTAGCAATATTTTTCTAATTAGAGCAGGATTTGACTTAGAGTTAGGGTCAAACGGGGAAAGTTTTAGCCCACTTTTTTAAAATTCCTGACATTGAGAATTTATTTCTTCTAAATAATGATTTTGGGGGTTTTCAAACAT
>JAQIXA010004300.1:0-11676 GCA_034699045.1 Nanhermannia cf. coronata Gr-Ori-00579 | reverse complement strand
ATATTCGACTTTCAGGCCTTTCCATGTTAAACCTCGTATAAAGTCAAGAAAGCCCATTATAACTTCAAGATATCCTTTGAGTTATCAAATTATCAAATACGGAAATAAATAATTTATTTGATAAACATAAAAATTAGAATTAATTTAAAGCTATTTGTGACTCAATTTCGAGTGTTGGTTTGTCTTGTTCCGATTTTGGTTCTTCGATCGAGTTTTCGGATTTTTGCATCATTTCTTGACTCTGATTCTTTTGATCTTTTCTCGTTTTGAGTTCTACATAAATAAAACCTGCAGAACCTAAGAGGCAGGTTAAGACCAGGATGATCATGTGAGTCAAAAGACCGAATTGGGTCGAGTAGAAAAATGCAACAGCACCGGCTAAACTTTGAGTGAACCTGAAAAGTGCGAATGCAGATGAAGATTGCTTCGAATAGACTGAACCGAATATCGAAATCAACTGGGTTTGATAGCAAGCATCACCGAATCCTACAAAAAAGACAAAATTTCAAAATTTTAATTTAAGGTTATGAAACTCAGTGTCAGAAAATCAAGGTTTCTGAGAAATTTTTGCAAATAAGAATCAAGAAAAATATCAAGAATTTAGAGAAATTTTTGCAAAATTTTGGTTTAGAATTTCAAAGGAATCATAAACTTGAGAAATTTTGCAAAATTTTGGTTTAGAATCATAAAAAAAATCAAGATTTTTGAAAAATTTGCAAAATTTTGGTTCAGATTTTGATAAGAATCGTGAAAAATATCTTGCAAAATTTTGGTTTAGAATTTTGAAAAAATCGAGGTTTTTGAGAAATTTTTGCAAAATTTTGGTTTTGAATTTCATAAGGAATCGGAGCTGAGAAATTTTTTGAGTTTTGATTTGATATTAATTTGGTAAATCTAATTTGATTTTTTAATATACCTAGTAGAAAAGCACAGAAAAGTCCAATTCCAGCAATCGGTGGATCAATAACCGAATGATCATCAGTTGAAACTAAAGGTGATTCATGCGGTAAATTTAAATAAATTAGAATGTAGGAAACAACATGAGTTGAAAGACCAAGTAGAATTATTGGTGTTCTTCCTATATTAACAACAAAATCTCATCAAAATGCAATAAAATTACAAAGTTTTAAAAAAAATCACCTTTTTTCGTGGTTTTTGACCCAAGAATACCAAAAAGTGCTCCACCAACAATCTCACCAACTCCTATAAGGATCCCTATAAGTCCCACCAACCTATATCAACAAAAAAATACATAAAAAACTCATTTTATGTCAAATTAACATTTAAAAAAAATTAAAATTTTGCAAGACATTCAAATTCCGATGTTAGTTCAAATAACTTGGATTTTGCTGATTTAGATAAAAATTGAAATTCTTCAAATTTTTTATCCTGTAAATTCCAGCAAGTACCTATACTAAATTTGTAAGCCAATTTGACCTTTAAAGACCTTTAGTGCAGTCATTTGTATAGTTTTTCTTCAAAAATAGACCTTTATACTAGGGCTCCTATTTAATTTCATCCCTATTTTGGATTAATTTGTCCCTTATATACTCGTATTTGGTCTAAATTTACTCTTGTATGAAATTAAACCAATTTTTTTTATAGCTTTTCGCGTTATTTTAGATTAGGATTTTTAAAACATTTTGGATTAATTTCATAATTTGATAAAGTTAGACCAAAAATATAAAAGTAAATTCAACCAAAATAGGTATGTAATTAAACTTAATTAATTAAGTCTTATAATTAAGTCTTATAATAATTAAGTCTTATACTAGAGGCACTTTTACCGATTTTACTGATATTTTTTTTATAAAAATGCAATTTTTTGAAATTTTTGGAAAATTTGCCTATACCTACCTTTTAGCTTCTGATCCAAATTTTGTAGTGAATCCTATGGCAGTTGGGTAAACTCCAGACCAAAAGCTCAGCTCGAGTCCCGTGTAAATACAAGCTAAACTGAGCAAAAGCATATGCGGTGTTATCAACAATTTAGCAGAATTTTTCAAATCCCCCCAGACCCTCATTGGAATGGACAAGTTGACATCCGATGGTCCACTATCTGACATATTTTTGTCACCCTCGACTCCATTTGAAATTGCTTTACCATTTGCTTCGATTGATCCAGTGTCCATGTCATTTTTCTTTTTTTCTGTTTCTTTATGCAAATCCGTTCTAAAATATCATGTCAAAAATTTGGAATTTTTTTAGATTTATGAATTTATTTATTTATGTTATAAGGCTGGTAGTAGATATTATGGTAGGTACTTGAAATTTTTCATAAAAAAGATGCAAACTAGGGAAGAAGTGGCCACAATTGAGAGAACTATAAAGACAAAAACCCTGGTTTCTGAGTCGATGGTAGTTTTTCCATTAAACTGGAAGTAGACGAAAGTGTTCCCGAAAAATAAGCTGGAAAAATGTCAAATCTTTATCAAAAATATTCAAAAATTTTGTGAAATTTACCTCAATTGCATTAAAGCCCAAAATACTCCAGAATTTCTCGAGATTGTCTCAGGTGTCCTAGAAAAGGTCAGATATTTTCATTCAAGCTTTTAAGTACCCTACACTAAGGGTATTTAAGGCAACTTACGAGGCATTTGTCAAGTAGGTTCCTTGACCTGTCCACAAAATCTAGATACAATTTCATAGATTCATTATCAATTTCTTGAAAAATATACAAGTTTTATAATGGCTTCGATTTAATCTCATACCTATTTGGCTAAAAATATAGGAGTAAATTCAACCAAAATAGGGATGAAATTAAACTTGCGTCATTTTTAATTACCCCAGCTCCAAATCCGATCAAAATGGAGGACAAGTAAAGGAACCAAGTGGTGGGGAAAATAAATCCAGATATAAAAATGATGTAAAATAGTGCTGATAAGAACATGCTCCATTTTGGCTGAACTAAAATTTACAAAATTTTTAGGGATCAGATTCATGGATCATCCGAGTCGGGTGATACAAAACCCATGTTGGGTCCTTGAATCCTAACTGAAAATCCTAACTTAGGAGATTATTAAATACAATTTTTGTAAAAAATTGACCAAAAATTGACCAAAAATTGACCAATATTTGTCTAAATTTGATGATATTGGTTAAAAATTGACAAAGTTTATCAAAATTTTAAAAAATTCTTAATTTTTTTTTAAATTTTATAATTTTAGGAAATTGATCAGAATTGATCAGAATTGATCAGAATTTGTCAAAATTGGTCAAAAATGATTAAAATTGGTCAAGAATATTATGTCAAAATCCGATCAAAATTTTGAATCAAAATTTCTGATTTTGCATAAATCTTACCAATTTCAACTACTGAAGGTGCAATCCACGTGGAAATCCCAAAAACGCCATAAATTATCGCCAAAGAGATATAACCATCCCCGGTGAAGCTCGAGTCCGTGTTTTTAACAGAAGCCAAAACAGTTTGCTAAAATTTCAAAAAAATTAGCAAATTATAGATCTTGAATTCAAACCTATAATGACTCAATGACCTACAGGTCTGAATTCAAGATATCTAAGGTCAAAATTTACCTCAATAATAGCAGTGGTTTGAAAAGCGGTAAAAATCAAAGTAAAACTGAATCCCAGTAGGATAACATGTAGAAATTTGCCATCCTTAAAAATCTCATATTTCTCTAAACTCTTCTTGAGACCCATTTTGAAACTTAAAAATTTTACAAACTTTAATTTTTGTGTTACTTTAATTGTATTTAATTTTGAGTCCAAAATTGTCAGGAAAACACCTTTCAAACTCAAATATTTATTTATTTCTAATCACTAATCAGTTTAAACTTGTCCTAATTTTTGAGAATTAAAAATAATACATGGTTCTTATCACAAAAAAATAACAACAATAATACAATCAAATCACCCACCAACTATAATATTAATCTTTGACTGAAGAATCAAATGGTTTTCAATACAATTAAGCCTATTTATAATTATTACTTATATTAATATGTATATGGCTAATGGGTATTTAGTGACGAGAGATAAGAGAGAAATCTGAGGGTAGATTTAACGAGATGTGAAATCTTCAAAGATAGAATAGAAGTATCCTATCCTATAGTATAAACCAATTTTAAATATTTAATAGATTTTAATTTGGATTTACAAATGTATATTCTTGTTACTTATACCCATATGCAACTTTGTATAATATAAGATACATTGTACTGTAGATTAAGCATACATATAAGAAAAATTTAGAATTTAGAAGGTATGTATGTCATGTCATTATAATGCATTATAGTCATCATGATCTCTCCTCTGCTTTTGTCAATTGAATATTACACTTGATTTACAGCGTCTTTTAAAATCAACTACCCGTGAAATTTTCGAAAAATCTAAAAAAAAAAAATCCATATAACCTCAAAAATCTCTAAAAAAAACTCAAAATTTTCAAAATTTTTGCAAAAATTTCAAAATTTTCGCAAAAATTCATAAAAACCTTAAATTTTCTAAGCTAGAATAGAAAAGCGTTAAAATGTCATTTAAATTAAAATGCCTAAAATTCCATAAAAAAATCATTACATAAATATTGTGCCTATTAAAAGTACTTTCGAAAGAACTTAAGTTTAATATCTTCCCTGTTTTGGTTGAATTTACCTCTATATTTTAGGCCTAACTTAACTCCTAGTGTGAAACTAACCCAAAGATATTTTAAGTTAGATTAGAATCGGTTAGATTAGGTTAGGATTTTTAAAAAATTGTGTTAATTACATACGTGGGTAAAGTTAGACCAAAAAATAGGGTTAAATTCAACCAAAATAAGGATTAGATTAAACTTTAGTCCTTTCGAAAGTAGGTAATCGTATTGAGAAATTTTTTTTTTTTCCTTTTTTTATTTTGAAAGACGTTGTATAATGTTGTAATTTAGGAGCAAGTTGTTTGGGTTAGGTGTAGTTAAACTTTGGGCCTATTGTGATGAACGTGACTTGACTGAAAAATTATTTAAGAAGAGAACTTTAACTTTATAATATGTATAATTAAGTGTATGTATTTAGGTTCAACTATCTCTCAACCATGTATCTCCTATATAGTTAAAACCAAGACCAAGATCAAGTATAAAATGTTAAGCACATATTACTAACTATTAGTACTTGACTTGACATCACTTGCATTTAATCCCCTTTTAATTTTAAAGTACCCTACCTACTACAATATATAGTATAATACCATATTCAAATAATAAGTAAGGTAGCAAGTCCAATATTGTATACCTAATTGTAATCCATAAGTTAAATACTCGTATAGTATCATATTATTATGAAATTATTTTCCAAGGTTAATTATGACTATTGACTCCAGAACTGCTCGTAAATATATCAAGTATCCTCTTCAATTTTGAAATCCTAGATTAGGTAAATGAAATCAGATGGCAGATGGACGAAAATTAGGATTTCGAATAGAAAAAAATAAGAATACGAAATACGAATACTTATTAATTACGCTAATCAATCAAATTCGTTTTAAGTTTTTCGAAAAATCGACTTATTAGGCGCTGAAAATGCGATTTTTATGAAGGATTTTTGATTACTAGAAAATTATTCATTTCTATATATTAGGATAACTGATACACTTTTAAATGGAGCTTATAAGACAGCAATTTTTGTCTGTTTAAAGAAGTCCAAAACATAGATACTTGTACTGGTACTATAGGGATTAAGCTTAAGTCATATGAAAACTCGTAATACTAATTTAAAAGTAGCTACCTATATCTAATGTCTAATTGTTTCTTTTTGAAAATGAATGATATTTATATGTGTTGAATTTTCAGATGGATAGGTGAATTGTGAATTGTGAGATCTTTTACGAATCTTAAAATTTATTTTTGAAGGTTTTTGAAAATTGCTCATTTTATTTACCTAAGTACATTCCAAGTTCCAAGTCTTATTTCAAGGCTTACACAACAACCACAACTATAAGTACGAGTATTAAGGCACGTTTGACTAGTTAGTTAGTTTAGCTTTGTTGTGACCTTTGCTTCAAATAAATACTATCGACTTATCCTAATCCTAATTGATACAATATAATAAATAATAATACATACACTGATATACATATTATAATAAATTATATCAATAAATAAATTACAAGTATAGCGGGTACTTACTTATGTCAATAGTCAATACATACCTATATATTAATGAGCTTTAATGAAAATGAGTAAAAAAAATAGTGCTCGTCACCCTGAGTCTGTCTGTCCGTCTGTCCAACACACAGACAATACTTACATAATATGGGCACTACTTTGCATTTTACATCATATCATTGTAATAAAGCTCATATCTTTGCCTTATACATAATTACAATTGCCTAATTACAAGTATATATGGCAATGTGCCTTAAGTTTTGCTTAATATGTAGAGTACCTTTATACATTGCTACGTTGCCGTAGGGTAGGTCATGGGTAGGTAAATGAGGTTTAAAATATTTATCTTTTGTCTTTTGGGGTACTTGGAGGAGAGCTCTAAAAACTTTAAACCCTAATTTTAATTTTAGCCTCAATTACATTACATACCTAACCACTTTTACTTATCAGATCAGATATATTACAACTTGGTTAGTTGAGGACAAAATTTGGTTTTTTCAGAAAGAAAAAGAAAAATCATTGTCCCCCCCCCCTCCCCTCTTTGATATCACGCACTTTACCCACACCACAAAACTACCTGTACCTGGTACTACTACTGGTATGCATGGTGGTGCTAAATAAATATGCTTTCTTTTTGTTTTTGAAGAGTGAGTGTGGCGACACGCGGCGGGTGGACATGTGAACTCATCAGAGAAAATAGAATAAAAAAAAACGGAGAATCATCGAGCCATTTTTTATATTAATTTTGTTTTGTTTCAATTTAGCATTGCTTTGTTGTTAATTGACTTGTAATTAGTAAAATAGTAATTAAATTGCGCTCATTTGACACTTTTTAATTGCTTACAACACCACCACTTAATCTGTAATCAGTAATCAAAGAAAAAGAATATCCAATCCAACAGTCGAGTCTTCATCTTTCTGTCTTCTATCATCAACTCATCAACTGCATGCTGCCTCTAAATAAAAGTCTTGTAAGTTTTTTAATTTTAATTTGTAAGGTCAATGTCAATGTCAAAAGGTACTAACACTAACTAGCTTTATAAACTTGCCTACTAACTTACGTACCTAATGTTATTTAAGTTAAAATTATAGTAATTAAAATTAATGTCTTGTTCTGTTCTTGTTCTTTATGTGTTATTTCAGAGATTCTTCCAGAATTTTTGTATCATGTGGTCTGGAGAATCATCTGCTGAGGCTGGTAATGGTAATGGTACTGCTGGTGCAAGTGGAGGTATGGCTGACCATAGTGCTGGTGGTGGTGGTGGAAGACGTTCGGGTTCATCTAGAAAACTATCAAAGGATAGATACTTGAAGAGATTGGACCTCATCAACATTTCTACAGTAAGTTTTCTACTCTTTTGACTTTTGATTTAGATTTACACCATATCATTTAAATATACCCTATTATAATTATTAATTAACTATTTATACGTACTTTTATAAATAGTATTAATTGTCGAATTCAGGGCTTTAGTCTTTAGGTTAAATGGTGGAATCACTCTTTTTTATTAATCTCCTTTGCTTGCTTTGGTCAAATAACTTTTTGCCCGGATTCGACAATCTTTGTCTTTTATATTTTCCATTACCATAAATCAAAAGCTTAATACATTGGCATAAATTTAAAGGATAAGTGAATGCTTTTATGTCTTACTATTCTTTTATTCCTAGCTACTGTTAAATTATGTGACTTTACATAGACATGTCTGATTTTTATTTTCTAAATAGATCCAGAGTATGGAAGAAGAGATTGTAAGTCTATTTAACAAAAGAAAAGAGAGCCGATTTTTGGACTTACTGGGGCCACATACTTTGATGTTCCTTATGAAGTTTTGCGATAATTTTAGTACTTCTCCAAGTTCGTCACGAGACGAACGCATTAGACACCTTCAACGTCCCAAAATATCATCAGACCCTAATTCAATAGCTGTTGTTGAGCAAAGAAGGAAATCTCATAAGAAGCAAAAATTGACCGGACAAGTGGCTCAAGAGAGTAATACAAGTAAAAATATGTCAGCAGCTTCATCAACAACTTTGAAGCATCAAAAAGACGTTGGGATACGACCAAGACCAAGACCAAGATCAGGTAATATTTTGTCAAATATCTACTCTTTCATTATTATATAGTAGGTACTGCTAATATAGCATCTATTAATTTTATCTTAATTTAATTGTGATATACGAACGGCTAAAGACTATTATTATAAGGATAAAATTAACCTTAAAATTTTTTTTATAGATAAAATAAAGACTAACTCAGCTGAAGTAAAGGGATCGATGAAATTTCTAGTTTTACGAGGGCCCAAATCATTCAAACTGGGAAAAATAAGAGCAGAAAGAAGAGGGGATGTTAATGAAGATATGTCAAATTTGCCATCGACACCAATTGCAATTTCATCACAAAATAATTCATGTAAGTTCCCTAAATATTCCTATCTACCTATATGTGCTTATTTAGTCTATCAATTTAATATGCACCTATACAATGCTTTAAAGTTTCCTTTTTAATTAATTATAAAATGTTTTTAGATGAAATGAATTCATCTTTAGTGCCAAAGTCAAGTGGAAGAGAAAATCCCAAGGTCAATAAACAAAAAAGGGACTCTGGTTCAGAATCAGAAGTTAAAGGAATTATCAAGAAATTATCAAGACCGGCACATTTGATTGAATTAGTGGATTTAACTTTTTCAAATTCAGACAATGAAGTTCAAGCTGATGATGATAATGATGAAATTAAAATCATTCATGTATTTAAAGCTGAGGATAAATCTTCTGAAGAAGTTGAAAATGTGATTACTCTTGAGAATGAGGTTGAAGTTGAAGTTGAGGATGATTCACCAAGATCTCCAGAACAAGAGCCCCCACTTTCTCCAACATCGTCAACACAATCAACTTCAAACATTTCTGATGCAGAACTATTGCTAGATCTTAATTATGAAAATATCTCAGCAATTCAAATTCAATGCCAGATTTCCGATATTGAAAAAGAAGCCAATCAAGTTAAAAATAAAGTTGTCGACTTTAAACCAGAATCAATAGAACCTGCATTTCTACTAGATGAGTTGGATGAATTAAATACAGAAATTACCAATCTTTTGCAAAAGTTTGACGAACTTGAACCAACGAATTTTGAATATCTTCAAAAACAAAAGCTCAACCTTCATCAGTTAATCTGGTCGTGTTTTACCGAGTTTGAAGAGTTAAAAAAGAAAATCATCATCGAGACACCAAGTCAAATGAATCCTGCTACAGCTACTGAATAATGTTAATCTATTCCTGTTATCTTTAACAGACTTATTTTCTTTTAAATTAGAGATGAACTTCAATATATATCTACTTAATTGGCTATAATCTTTTCCTAATCCCAATTTTCTATTAAATACATAGCACATTCTTATTCAGATCTAAAATACACTAATTTTGGTCTCGATTTTACAATTAATTACAAGCGAACGAAATTGAATCCTAAATCTTTCTGAACCATATTAAATTAATTGAGCATACATTTATATAATTTGATAATATTTTGATTTTTATATTTCAATAAAAATATCTGACAAAATTGTTGAAAATTTAAAAAATTTAAAGGATACTAAAAAGCCTACACTTTGTATGAGTCTTTTGATTGATTGAAAATTTTGCTCTAAGAAAAAAAAACTTAAAAATGTGTCAATTAAAATTAAGTCAATTAAGGATACTTCTTTCTTTCGTGATCCTAGTTAGTTTAGCTATTTATATTTATTTCAATAATTATAATAAGAATCTGGACGAACAATTCATCGCTTTTGCAACTTCCCATAAACCCTACAAATACATTGTAAGTATTACCTAATTCATTTTCTCATTCTTCTAATCTGTAATCTAATTTTCATTTTAAAATTGTATTTTTTTAGAGTTCTTGTGGTCTTGTAGGTGACGATCGTGGTCCAGGTCAAAAGGTCATATCATTCTCACTCTATGAAGGTTCAAAGGATTTTGAATTTTACAAAAAAGGGATTGAAATCAACTTGAAAAGTTTGAGGAAAATCTACAACAAAAATGGTAATGAATGGAACATTCGAATTTATTCAAATTGGACAACGAGGACCAAAGAAATCTCTCTCATTCTAGGTAGGGATAGGAAATAGATCTTTTTCTTATCTAATTAATTGTATTTAGAAGCAGTTTTTAACTTTTAAAATCTTATTTTTTCAAGATAATAATCCGGAAATCGATTGGTGTGATGTTCATCTATTATTCCCAGGTTAGTCTCTTTTTAAACTGGATCAAAATATTCTAAATTATAATTTTTTTTCAGAATTTTATTCATCAATGAATCCAAGGTCATGGAGGTTCTTGCCAATTGGTGATCAGATGGTGGACATTTTCCTATCTCGAGATATTGATGCTGAATTAGGTTAAAAGAATAAATATTATAAATTGAGCTAATTGTATTGTAAATAATATATTTTGAGGGCATTTTGAAGGACTTTTTTCTCTTTTTTTCTCTTTTTAGTTCAAAGAGAAAAGGACGCTGTTGATGAATGGCTCAGCTCAAATTATACTTTCCATGCAATGCGTGATCATTACTACCATCAAGTTCCATTTTTGGCCGGGTTATGGGGTGCCAAATTACATCAGATTCAAACCGAAGAGGCTCTTACCATTCGAGATGATCTCATTAATGTAAGTATTTTAGTATTTTTAATTAATTAATTATTGAAAATTGTTATTTATCTAACTTTTTCTAAAGGCTGGACATATGAATGATCAAGACATGCTGATAAAATATCTGTATCGGAGGTACATGGACGAGGATGAAATATTGGCTCATGATTCGTATCAGTGTACAAGGTTTGGACATCCTACTCTTCCTTGGCCAACTCAAAGAATTGGATTGGACTTTGTTGGTCAACCTGTTCTCAGATCTGAAGGTGTTTTAAAGGGAATTAAGCCAGAGTTTGAGTGTCCAGTTGTATGCCGCCCAAAACATGGACAAAACTGGACTTGGTGTTGATTTTGATTTTTTATTTTATCTTTTGAAAATAATATACCTAATATACCAGACCGATATTAATTTTTATATCATCGCATGATAGTAGATAGCATAAATTATCAGAAAATAAATTATTCAGAAATTTTACTCTAAATCTAAATATATGATACACTAGATATCATTTATGGTTAGCTAATTTATATTTCAAACTTTTAACTGTTTAAGATGTTCATAAACATACCTAGTTTAATAGCTTTTATTTTAAAATCGATGATTGCTGAATCAATATCAGGCAGTTACAAGCCATTTAAAACTGTATAGGTAGGTTAGGTACTTATGTGCATTGCTAATTGAGATTGAATACTTACTTTATAATATTGTAGGGTACTACATGCATTTTTTATCTTTATATGTATATTACACTACACTTGCCAGTTTACCACATGCATATTTCTAATTTAAAATTAATCAAATAACACAATACTACAGATTATTACTAGTGTATTACATACTACTGAATACTACACAAGTACAAGTACCCTTACCCCAGGTTATAGGCCCTATAAGTATCAAGTATGTATTAATAACCATTACCTTACCGACTTTC
>JAQIXA010004299.1:0-11679 GCA_034699045.1 Nanhermannia cf. coronata Gr-Ori-00579 | reverse complement strand
CAAGCCCAGCCCAGGCCCGGATGGGCCTGGGCTGGGCTTGGGCTAACCCGAAAAAAAGCCCAAAATCCTCATGTCTAGTATGCATATGAAAGATTTAAATATAATTCATCAAAAATTCATTATAATTTACTGACTACTTACTTTATAAATAAATAAACTATGTAGTCAATAGTCCATTAGTATTGGCATTTGTAAATAACTAAGCTAAGTAAATCCATAAATCCACTAATTTACTTGTGGGCTTTTGATTTTTCAACTTTTCAATTTAAATAGCTTTATGATTAAAATATGTTTGTTTGGACAAGCAGTCGAGTGTCAGTTTCAGACTACTCATATTTTGAATCTGAAAAATAATCCGATTAGATCGAAAGATCAAAATAAAAATGAGCCTAGCCTTTGGTTAATAGCTAAAAGCTAAAATCAAGTCCAGATTCCAGAACCAGATTGAGATGAAACACAATTTATACGAAAAATAAAAGAATGATTAATAGCCTTAAACTTAAGTAGTAAATATAAACTAGATGAATAAATTTACAATTTGTCTAGCACTGAACTGATAGTAGGGTACCTACTCTGTATCTGAATTTAAGCAAAGCAATAAATTAAAAAGTATAATTCAAAATGCATTATGTCATTTGCCAATTTTTTTGCCAGAAAACTGCTAATTGCTTTTAAATTATCTGGTATAATTAGGCTATAAGTTTTATTTTCTTAGGACTGAATAGAATCTAGATCAAAAATCTACGATTTTAACAAGATTTATAACCTACACTCACTGACTGCAAATTATTAATTAATAAGACGGATTTATAAGAAGTATCAGTAGATTTGAAAAAATGAATCTTTTTGAGATTTTTAAACAGATTGAAGCTAAAAAAATCTAAAAAAAAATTAAAATCTTTAAATTTCAAAATTATTCCAGAATCTTTATATATACCCTAACAAATACATATTATCTAGAATCTATCTGTAGCCTACAGACTGTAGGTACCCTATCTACTTTTATTAAGCTTTATATAATACTTAACATTAGTACCCTACTTATTAGAATAGGAAATTTGAGCACATTTGACTGATTTAGAAACCCATTTTTAAAATGTTCAGTATCATTTTACGGATATTTGGTAAAATACATGTAAATCTTAATTTAAAAAGCTTTAATAATACAAAGTATCATTTCTAAAAGATATTTTAGGGTTTATTGGACCATTATTTAGAAGACACCTGAAACCTAATTACCTATTATTCTGTACTACTCGTACTCCTAGTACTAAGGATATTAAAGATAAATAATATACTGTAATTGTCAACCTGTTTACTCATTTTTGGTCCTTAATTTCATTTTTCCCGAGGTTGTTTTAAGGCGTGGTTCATGGGTGACAATTCGATTAATTGTCCCTTAGCACGGATGTAATCGTGGAATTTGGCCAAAAAATTCTTGGGCAAAAAAAGTATATTTTTTGGGGTTGATTTACGTGCTCTGTCTAAGAAAAAACTTGGGAACACTTAATTCTCCATCTTTTCATTTAATTTAATTTAATGAATGGACCATCATAATAGAAGTAGTAGCATGTAATAGTAGTAGTGCCTACTTGTGTTTTTACTATAAGTTTTTGTAGATTTTGCAAAGTCTAGAGTAAGTAGAGATTCAAGACTCGTTCATTACATTTAAAAGAAATTATTTTTTGTTTCCCACTGAAGCTGTATGGGTATGGGTGATATCGTCTTGAATTTACTGAAATCATAAATTAGATGGGTAGAAGCCCTTCATGTCATAAGCAGCAGTGCGTTCGAGCCAAAATGAGAAAAAAATAACTTGATCATTCATAATTCATATTCATCATCAAATCTACAATCTCATAATTCACTGCTTTTTCAACAAATTACTACTACTACTTGTACTACTCGTACTACCTACAAATATTTACTGCTAACTAGCACTAAAAGCCCACACTCGAACTCAAGCCATAGTCAAGCCATATACAAATTCAAAATTTAAACAAGTTAATAAAGACTCAATTTTCAAGATACATACTTATTTGCCTCTAAAGATGTACATACTACTTGACTTGATTGTAATTTGTAATATACTAATACTTTACTTTTGGTAACATTTTTCAATATACCTACCTAAATTAAGAAAGAGTCGAAATTTTTTAAATTTTCTTTGATGAAAACTTTCTTAAATACATTTTTCCAAAAAAATGTCCTGAAATTAAAGAACTTTTGTTGGAATTTTAGAAAATATCCTGAAATTTGAGAAAATTTCTTGTATTAAATGATGGAATTCAAGAAAATTTTCGAAAACATGTCCTGAAATTCAAAAAAATATTTGAATATAAATAAAATCTATAAATATTTTTTGATTTCATGAATTTTTTTTGCATAAATCTCTACCTGAATAGTAGGTAGGTATTAGGTATGTACAATTATAATATACCTAATGTATTTTATCATGAATTGATAATTTATGACATGACATTCTACAATATGGACCATTGTATATTTCTAATGTATTTCCTGTAGATCGAAATTTTGTAAATGAAAAAACAGGCAGAAATTCTGGGCTTTATTGTTCATTTTTACTCCATTTTCAATAAGTTTGAGTTAAAATGAAGAATCTTGACACAACATGGATGTTGTGATACTTAATATATCTGTAATCTGTATATGTATATGTATAAGGAAAAAATAATTTGCGAGTTTATTTAGGTGGCTAATATTTGACCAGAAGAACCAGCAGAAGGAGGTGGAGGAAATGAACTGGGGTAATTAGAAAGGTCCTCACGAATCTCACATTTGCATCTTATCATCTTACTTATTATGATGGGTGAACTCTAATATTCTGTCTGCTAAATAAAATATAAAATCTCATATTTCATATTTCATAAATGGACTTCCTTACTACTACTATATAAAATACTTATACCTAAATATACTTCCTCTTCCTTTCATTAATAAGTCCAAGCAAATACTCAAAACTAATGGATATTATGGCTTAATTTAAGCAGATTTATTCAACTAATTTGAGGTTCTTGCAAATTAGTTGAGGCTTTTCTTCAACTACTAGTATATACTAGTGCCCAGTACATGCCTAATTGCACAAAATCATAAGCCGGATGATTATTTTAAATTGGAGATCAAGTAGATCACATCCGCATGTGCTTGAGGTCATTTTTCACGAAAATAACTCGAGGTCAGAATTGCCAAAAAATATCCTAAAAATAAGAAAAATGACCAATTATACTTATATAAATCTTAATGGCACTATAGTCTATAGTAGTAATAAGCAATTAAAGTCATAAACACGTTGTAATTATTATATATAGCTTATTTTACTACCAATTATAACTAGTATAGAAGCTTTGCTCTACGATCATTATGCATAAAAGCATCTTTACCTGTCATAAAATTACTATCTCTAAAATATGCAAATTATTCAGGTTATCTATCTATAATCATAATCATAGGTGTATTTTGACTTTTGATTCTCAAATATGTAATTAAAGCTTCTTTATCTATCCTGATCATTCATGATATAATTGCTATGCAATGATATAAGATCCGTTCAATAGGTCATAGTCATATGGCTTTTAAGCTTCTAAAAACACGTGAATTTTTGCCAAAATTTTGGTTGTTTCAAAAAGTTTACCTTGACTTGAGATGAGATGACTTAAGATCTGAAATTTTCAGTTAATAAGACTTACAAATAAAAATTGACCTAGTAGATTAGGCCTAAATTTTAAAAATATAAGCCATAAGACCTATTTTCTACTGTTCTGTCACATGATTCGGATTTCAGATTTATAATCTAACTTTGCACCTATAGATCTTCAGCACCTATAGCTATTTGAATAATGAAATCCTCAATTGCATGTAGAAAATGAATGCTTTAATTGAAATTGAAAGAAATTTTGCATTACAAATTACAGCTACCTGTATAAACGATTATTAGCTGTGAAGTTAATCAAATTGACACACTTTTTAGAATTCACTAAATCACCTATAGTGTTAGCTGGAGAATTCTGTTTTTTTTTTCTCATAATTTTTTATGGTCAAGACTCAAGACATTTAAATGATGATGAGTTGATTTTTCAATGTCATCGAGGTTTCCTGATCCACTGATCGCTACCTATAGGTACTATATAACCTACTACAGTATAGTACCTACATCATTTTTGAGCAAAATATGTATATTTTGCTGTGAAATTGTTAACTTATACGATTGAAAACGAAGGTTATGTGATGATAAACTGACTTAAACTCTCCCCTAAACACCCCATTTTAATTTTTTTGAAGCCCCCACCCTCGGCCCAGATATATAATGGACTCTGGGCACACTTTCACTACTCAGTCAGTATAATACATCGCACTATACATGTACAGTGCTGTAGAAGACCTCATAATATAATTATTTATTGAGTAATTGATAATTGAATTGTAAACGAACTGCAGTCAGTATAGAAGTCAGGCTAGAGCAGCTAGCATAGTATAGTGTGCAATTTTTGCAACTTTTTTAGAATTTTGAGATTTTTTAATCATGTTTAAACAAAGTGTATCTATCGCTCTGTGTTGTTTACTCACTATTATTTCTGCTCAACAACAACAGCAACAACAACAATCAACAACCTCAGCAACAAGTACCACAGCTAAACCTACTAATTTTCTAGCACTACCTGATGCCCAAAAGTGCTCGAAACGCCCCAAAGAATTCTTTTATGAGGTAAGATTTTAGAAAAAAATTAAACATGTTAGCCGAATTTTGACCGTTTTTTGGTACTTTTGAATCTTTTTAACATAAATCAAGAAAATTTTGAATATTTTCTAAGAATATTTCTTTCAAAAAATCAAAAAGTATATGATTAAAAATTTGGATTCCAAAATTACCTACTTATTTTTTCAATGCTTTTTATGAATATGATTGTAAAATATAAGAACTTAAATAAGAATTAAACGAATTTATGAGGATTTTTAATGGATTTATGATGGATTTCTAGGGTCATTGGTACTTTTTCTCAGGAAATGTGACGAAATACAGAGGTGCTGAATGGGACTGGCTCGAAGCTCGGAATGCATGCCGTGAATATTGTATGGATTCAGTGTCAATTGAAACCCAAGAAGAGAATGACCTAATCAAAGACCTTGTCAAAAGTGCTGATCTCAAATATATTTGGACTAGTGGAAGACTTTGTGATTTCAAAGGTAAATATCCCTATATCTAACTGTTTAGGTAATTAGTAAGTAATTAGAGATTAGCATTTTTAAACTTTATCATTTTTAGGATGCAAAGACAGAACTGATCTTCAGCCACCAGAGGTAAATGGATGGTTCTGGTAAGAAAATACTTTATAATTATTTAGATTAGTTAGTACGAGTATAGTTATAATAGTTTTATATTTTAACCTTTTTTTGATAGGTCTGGTTCTGGAACAAAAATGGCGCCAACAAATAAGACACCCCCAGGCTGGGAATATCAACCCTGGTCCTTTACTGGTCGTAATAAAATCCCACAACCAGATCAAGCCGAATTAGGAATCAATGGAACCCCAGAATCTTGTCTAGCTATGCTCAATAATGTATACGGGGATGGTATCCACTGGCACGATGTAGCTTGCTATCATGAAAAGGTACAATTTTGCACATTTTCTCAGTTTCATTTCAGTTTAAAAATCTACATTTTACACTAATTTAGATTAGATTAGATCCAAAAATCTCGTTTTTTGGCTAAAAATCCGAAACTTCCAAAAATTTCTGATTTATATCGTTGTAAAGATTGATATGTAGTAGCTAAATTTTATCAGATATTAGAATTTTATAATAATTTTGTAAAAAAAATCTAGCAAAATTTCAAACTCCTTATAATAAATAATGTGTTAACACATTTTTGTAAATCAATATTAAGGATAGCAAGGAATATTTCGGAAATTTAATTTGGATAGCATATTTTCAAAGAACCAATTAGTATTTTGACCGAAAATTTATATATCTATATTTAGTGTATACATATACATATAGAGATACCCAAGATTTTCTCAAACAAATTTCAGGTTAAAATCACACTTGGTTTATAGTAAAACGGGCTGTCCAAAAAACCTTTACTAACTTTCCTTAATCTACCCTTTTTCACTACTAATTATTAGATTTTTAAAGATTTTAATTGTGCCTACTTCATAAATCTCAAACTCAACTAAATCTCTGCTAAATCTCAAACTTTCTTTTAAGAATATAAAAAAATGGCTTGAAAAAGCTTGAAGACAATGTATTAATTAACTAACTAACTTTTTATCTTAATATTTTTTTTTTGTTTATTTTAAGCAATGGGTGTGTGAAGACAGTGATGAATTATTGCAATATGTCCGAGCCACAAACCCAGGACTACCCATTTAAACCTCCATAAGAAACCAAAAGTACAACTCATTCAATTCATCTTGAAAAAAAAAAACTTTCACATACTTGATTACAACTATTTAATTATTTGACTAGTACTTCTACTGTACTTATTATCTTTATTACCTGCTGATGTATTTGTTAATATTGTATTATTATGCGATAATCACCACCTCACTATTATGTAATTATTACTCATATTATTTAATTATTACCTAGTTTATGTATACACCATACACATTGAGTACTTTGACTTTAATACCTATATATACCTACTTGTATTACTATACTATTTGTAAGATACTTATTTAATAAATCTTCGCGTATTTATTTTACGTAATGTCTCGGTTCAATGATAAAAGAGAAGTCGAGACTCAACTCAAAATATATTTATCTACTCTTGTCCCATTCACTATTACTATACTGTAGTATGCGTATTGCATTAGTCTAGAGATTTTTTATAATTTTAAAATCCATATAAAAGTACATGCGTTCGTGCCAATACATATGTATATGGTACTTATATGTATGATACATAACTACCAGTCTAGTAGTTGTAATTTAGAGTTTTAAGTAGTAAAATTTTAAGGATATAGAGGCTTATTTATTTGCTAAGTATTCTAATCTATTTCTGTATAATTTGCAAATAAATTAAAGATCTCAAGGATAACTTCCGGTTTCTCAGTTTGCAAAAAAAAATCTATTCTACTTGCTTCTAACACACTTAGTATTAGATTGGATTAAATGATGTAATAAAAAGTAGATACTTTGAACATAAGCAATAGCAATGACAATATGTAAGTACTCTAAATCTAAAATAAAGGAATTTTTTAACGATTTTTTCTAAGAGTAAGGTAAGACAAATTGAATCTAACAAAAATCCGACAGGTACTTTGGTAAATATGATTTTGAGGTTATTAGGGCACAAAATGCACCAACTTATTCGTTTTGGTCAACCAAAAATTTCTGAAATTTTCAAATTTTTAAGTAATTCAATTAAAAATATTTTATTTGTTAGTAGATTCAATTTTTTGGCAAATATCCTGTAAGATTTGAAATTTGGCCTAGCCTTCACAAAATAAAGTATTGATTTGAACTTGCACTTGCTGTAATAAAAAATAGATACTAAAAACGTCTCTTTTTCTAAACATGAAGATTTATATCTTTTTGTACTTACATACATATGTATGTACAAATACATTGTACTTTGTAGTAATGCATGTAAATTTTTTTTATTTGTTCAATTCTTTCCGATACATTATTTGAAAATATGTAGGTACTACTATTACTCGTATGTAGGATACTTGAGAATTTTCTGGTCGTTATCATTCTTTCCTATATTTGTTTGTTTATTTTTTCTGTATGATTTAACTCAAAGTTCAAAACTTTTATTTGCATATACAGATGGAAATAGAAATGGAAATAAATCTTTAAAAAACTATCTGTTATTTGAAGATAACTGACATAAAAAGGGTATTTTTTTGCAATATTTCGTAATAAAATGGGAATCATACCTACCACTATCTATTTATCCTAAATACTCACATTCTTATCTCAAGTTTTAATTTTGAAATCTTAGATTTCGTAATTTGTGATAATGACTAAAACTAGGATTTCAAATTGAAAATTGAGAATACTACAAAGGGATACGGAGCTTTAAACAGATATTTTGAGAAGTTTGAAAATCTTCTATAATTTCATATCTTGAAACTTGAATTAAGCTCCAAATTTTTAGGATATTGAATTATTTCCAGTTGACCTAGAGGTCTGAAATTCTATACAAATTACGGACAATTTAATGCAAAAAATGCCTACATTTCTCCTGAAAACCTACAAATTATCAATAAATTCAGGCGGATTTGAATTTGAATAAACTTTAAAGATTTTCGAATCCACCTGAATTTCAAATTAACTACATGTCTACTAAAGTTTAGGTATAAGAGATTTATAGGCTTTAGATATCTGTAGAATAAACTTTTAGGTTTTGGAATTTTGATTAAACTTTTTCAAAACTCTCTTTTTCGCACATTTAAAAGTATTCAAATTCAAATCAAAGATGCAGTTTCCTCAAGATATAAAAGGCTACCTAGTTTATTTATAGTAATATTGTATGAAGATTCTTTGACTGTTTATTTAGTTATTTTTATTTGAATTTTTTTTTTGTTTTTATCATACTTAAATTATTCTACTCGTACAAAAGATCTAGTAAAAAAGTCCATTACATAGAATACAGTATAGAAGTACCTATATAGTTTATGAATTGACAATTTAAACCTCAGAGATTCTGTTTGAAATCTCATTGTTTATACAAAACCCTTTGGAAGTTCTAAATCCCCAAATAATATGTATTTTTCAGTGAGATTTCTACTATTTCAGAATATATACGAATTCCAACAGACTACAGGATACCTATAAATATTATACAGCGGACTCCCTACATAAGGAAACCAAAAAAATAATAAATCTATGCCTATTAAATGAAGATAGTTACTTACCTTATACAGAATACATACTCGTACTTACGATTAGTAATTTTGTATCTGAAGAATCTAGCATAGTAAATAAAAGATTCATTTTAGAATCTTAATTGCCTTGCTTACATTTACTTTCAATATTTTAATACTCGAATAAGCCCTAAGATTTGAAGAATTTTCTACAAATATCAGTAGGGTACATAGAAAGTTTTTGAAAATCTTGATTAGAATTTAAATAATTAGAAGTATTCTATAATAAGTATTAGGCAATTGGTACTAGTTGCTAAAATCTAAAAGTAATGATAAAATGTTTTTACAAATTTTGGATTACCAGCTTAATCCTATCGTAGAATGCAATATTCCTTTCATTGATTTTATCTTATAAAATTTCCAGGCTTTAAGGTCAATCGATTTTAGGTAGGGTAGGATATTTAAAAAATTCCAATTTGATCAAAATCAAAATTTGGTTAAAATTTAAATAAAGGTAGGTTCTACTTTATATTAACCAGTGTAAGATCCCAAAAACTAATTTGACAATTTAAACCCTTTGATATCTACAAGTATAAGTATCCTATAGATATCTACATTCTACATGTATACTCAAACTATAAGAATTTCATTATAAATGAGGTTTTATTGAGAATTGAGCCCTTTGAATTTAAAGGTTAATTAGATTTGTACTTTGTACATAATTTATCATTCATTTATAATAGGGATAGGGATGGATTGAATTCAAATTAAATGACTTGTAAAACAATCTGACTACCTTTTTGATATTCATACCTTAAATACCTACTGTCTGCAAATATCTAATACTTAGGATTAGATATACTTACTTACCAGTTATCGCAGTACTTTGAATTCAATAAAAAGAATAATTTATAAATCCTATCCTACCTAGTAATATGTATGTTTACTTTTGAGTACCTCAAAGGATTTTCGAATAGTTACTTTTGAAATACAAAATACGAGTATTATTTGAATTTGAATTTTATTCTGACATTCAAATTCAAATTTTTTGATTCAAGATCCTATTGTCTCAATAGGTATTTCTTTCTAGGTATATAAATAGAATAAAAAAGGGAAATTTTTGAAGCTTTGTTCGGCTAAATGTATAGTAGTAGGCTATTGTGTCGAATCTGTATATTTAAAGGTAGATTTAAAAGATTTCTAGAATTTTATGCAAAATACTATTAGATACTTTGTACTATCTATATTCTATATATATAGTAGATACTTATGCATTTATAAAAATCGGAAATGAAACATTACCTACTATGCTAACTATAGTAAAGTCTTGAGGGTCTTGAGATTTTTTTTGTGATTATTAAAATAGACGATGTCATAAAATCCAGCTGAATTTTTGAGACTTGTTATACAGATTATGAATATTTTATATTTTTTAAAGTACCTACTACACTTCTAGTAATACTAGAATGGAATGGGCAAGGTCATTTCCGCTATAAAAGTAACTTCCAGACCAAAACCACAAAAAAATGATCACTTGAGAAAAGTCTGGCAAAGATGAACCCTTATATTCTACCTATATACCAAAGTATATAGGTAGAATCGTGAAGTACCAAAGTATAAAAAACTTGATTTTTCAAAGAAAAGCTAAGAATAGCAAGCATAATTTGTATTTTGAATTGAATAAATTGGTATGAAATTCAAATTCTAGTTGGGTACTAGTTGATATTACAAGTACTAGTTGATTGTTGTAAAATCGATCATCCCTTAAAATTTCTGTTTGTGTTCAAATAATGTTTTACTACATATATAGATTTATAGTATTTTAAAAAATTTGAAATATTTGAGAGCAAAAAGTAGAGAAATCAAAAATTTGTCCATTTTAAAGTTTTCAATTTTTAGGACTTTTTGTATCTAGTTCAACTTATGCTTAGCTTTAGCATACTCCGTACAGATATACAGATACTATTACACTTACAGAATAAATACACACCCTTTTTTATATCAATTATTCTTTACAGACCTTACGGAGTATTTATAGGTAAATATAAGTAAGATATAGCAATGATTTAATTAATACATTTTGTACTTTAGTAAATGTATATGAAATATTTAACAATATAGGGCAACATAGATAAGGAATTTATGAAAGACATTTACGATACAAGTAAAGGCTTTTGTGAAGATTAAGTATTTTAGACTAGACTCTAGACATTGAAATATCTGATAAATCATTAAGTAAATATTGAAATAAATTCAAAATTTAATTAAAATTATGCAAGTTAGAATTATCGATTAAGTTTATTATGTACTTACTTGGTATGTACTTGTGGTTCGAAATTTTAATTGGATCATCTTATAAAATTTATAATTTATAATGCTTAAGTATGTACGCTAAAAGGCTATTTTATGGGGGCTTTCAATTTCCGTTTTGTTGTTCGGATTTAGGTCGCAGATCACCAATTTTAAATTTATGTAGGTTGCTAAAATGCTAATCTCTATTTTGATGTTACGATAATAGCACATTGAAAATCACTTAAATCTAGACTCTAAAACAGCCATTACATCATAATCATAATTACTTAATGTACTTTAGTGCAATAATTATGCAGTTAAATTGTGCCCTTAATAGCTATATGTACTCTTATTATTAATGGGTTAATTGAAAGGAAATTGAGGAAATTACAAAAATTTTGAGTACCCTACCTAATTTTCTCAAAAAACTATTGACTATTACGAGTACTATCAAAACCAATAGATAGATAAGACCAAGCAGAAAAAGAGTGTTCCCAAAATGTAGGGATAATTTTACTCACTGTCGCTACTCTCAGCATTTTCCCATAAGCTTTAT
>JAQIXA010004298.1:0-11683 GCA_034699045.1 Nanhermannia cf. coronata Gr-Ori-00579 | reverse complement strand
AATATTTCATAAATTTATGTGGGCTGGCTACTTGTAGATGGCGTAGCAAGCTGAAATTTTCCATATATGTACTCACTTACCCTAGGGACCTACTGACCTTTCAGCCCACAAAATTTTCTAAAGAACAATGTGAGATTTCAATATATTTTAGTACTTGAAATATTTTTGATTACAAACCTCATCTTTCTTGAAAAATTCACATTCATTAATTACATACAGGGAATTTATAAATTATAACGAAATAATTTGATTTAGGTAAGGTACTTATAATAATTTTGAAAAAATGAATAATCCAATATAGATTTTTAACTTATAATCCGACTATTTATTACCCCTCACCCATTGAAAATGGGGAAAAAGGGCTAAAGCGTTTGCCATGTCCGTCCGTCTGTCTGTCTGTCCGTTCGCGCGTTTGCGGCCGTACCGCGAATTGGACCTAGACCAAAATTGGCACAAATTTAGGGCGGGAAAACCCCGACTTTGGAGTTCCTACCTCAACTGGAAGGCGGGAAAATTTGAAAAAAAGCTAAAAATTTGGATTTTTGCTGTATTTTAGGATAATCCCTTTATGTTCATATATGATACATTATATATTCTGATAGAGCTCGAAGAGCTCTATCAAATGGTATATTATAACATACCTATTATAAGTAGCGGGAAGTTTGAAAATATTCACAAAATATTTAATTATTTTGATTTTTTAAAAATTTTGAAAAAATCCTTTAATATTTATTTGTACTATACATATAGAGCTCGATGAGCTCTATCAGAATGATGTGTACCTTTGCCTTGTTTATTTTGCGGGAAGTTTTGAAAATTCCAAAAAATTAAAAAAAAAAGCATTTAAATTTCAAAAATTTTGGATTTAATAAAATAAGAACTAAAAAACTGAACTATATTTATATACTACCCTACGAGTATAAATTATCTTGTATGCTGAGGGTGCGGGCTTTCGTGAGAGTAATACCGATTTATTGTTATTTGTTATTATTCTAATTTTAATTGCAATAGTTTCATACTGCTATTTCCGATCAAAACTTTGGAAAATTTTTTGAAAATTGGATTTGTTGACCTTTTATGACCTAAGCAAGAAGCCAATTCCAATTTCTACTTTTATAGACCTCGTGTAATTTTTTTTATCAAAAGCATTGGTTTTTTTTACTAAAAAAAGTATTGATCTTTCTTCTCCAACCCCAACAGTGTTGTTCTCTCTACCTCCAAACCGATTTTTAAATATTAATTTAATTATCGTAATATGTACGGTACAATTAAATATTTTTAATTTTGTTCTTTTACTAACAATAAGTCATTATGTTAAAATATGACATAATTATTTTTATTAGCAATGCATGGAAGGTCAAGTCAATTGAAATGTCAAGTCAGAAAAAAGATTGAAATTGGGATCTAAATTAACTTAAATATCTCTTTTAATTGAATACTTTATTTAATTATAATTTTTACAATTGGAGCTTATAACAAAAAGATCATATTTTGTAATTTTCAAAATTGTCAAAGGTCAGATGCTCGCGCAATATGAGATTGCTTTTCTTTCCCACTTCTCTTTCTACCTCTCTCTACTTATTCTTAAATTTTTTTTTATATCTAGCATTTTAAAATAAATCCTAAATATTAACCTGAGGAACTTTAATAATTATATTTATATCCTGAATTATTTTGTTATATTTTTAAGGTCCATGGTACATATAAATCCTGCGACATGTTATCAAAAGGCTTTGAATGAAACTATTTCCTTAAAATCTCTGAAAGTACTCCACCTAGAGACTTAAATTTTTTTTATTATATTCGTAGACAAATGTTACACAATAAAAGAAAAACAATTATCTTTTTTAATTTTTATTACATTGTAACTGAATTTTTATCAAAATTAAAAGTATACGAGAGTGTGTAACATTTGTCTACGATACAAGTATGTATAATAAAAAAAATTCAAGTCTCTACGTGGAGTACTTTCAGAGATTTTAAGGAAATAGTTTCACTCAAAAAGGCCATTTGATAACATGTCGCAGGATTTATATGTACCATGGACCTTAAAGAAAAAATTCAGTTTTCGAGCCTATATATCTTAGTCTTATATGCAAATAAAATCAAAAAACCTCAATATAAAGGATATAATATTTGTATTTCATGCTCTGATCATATTTATTCTGAGCTAAAGGCCTGAATACTGAACACCCACAAAAACCTAAAATTAACCTTTAATTTTAATATTTTGGAGCAAATATACTTAACAATATTTTGACAATTAAAAAAATATCTTTTCAAAATAAACTCTTGAGGTAACCTTTTCAGGTTTACCTAAATTATGAATATTTTTTCATTTATTAACAAAGAAAATTGTCATGTCTAAATGTTCTTTATAATTTAATTTGATCATTAAACTATATTTTTTTGTATTAATGAAAATTCGTCGCTGAACTAATAAAAATTTTGAAAAATGAACAATCTTATTATTTTAAAAATTACTTTTAAACTAAAAAACGCACTGTATCTTATTTGATATTTTATAGCCATTAAAAATAATTATGATAATTTAAAAAAATTATTAAATCAAACTTTTAAAATAAATTTACAATTTAAGCCAGACTGATGAAACACACATGTTGTTTGCGTTTTTTCTTGTAACTGATTTACCAGGATTGAGGCCATCATAAAAATAAGATTTATCCTTGAAGAAAAACTTGGTAATAAAATGAGTTTCGTTACCGATGTCAAAAGAAATGGCATAAGTAGAATAATAATATCCCATGATATTAATTCCCTGAGGTATATCCTTTACTTTGCAAAGTCGAGAATTTATTGAATAAAATATAAAAGGCGGAGGAATTTCTTTTGGCAATTTAATTTCTTGAATTGTAGATTCTTGACATATTTTGCATTCATGATGTTCATATTTTTCAATGAGTAATTCATTAATGTATGCGTTTTGAGGGAGTATTAATGTGTAGAGAGAACTTGCATACTTGTCAATAAAAGCACATTTGTTGTTTTTGCAAGTTCGTGTGACATCCATTATTGGCCAATCAGATAAGTATAAGAAGAAATTCTCATCCTCACCTCCGTACAATTGTAATTGATTTTGATTATCAGCATTTTTATCCTTTCTCATTACTTCAATTATCCAAATTTGTTTGGCCAAATCATAATTTTTATCATCAATACATTTAAAAATATCCAAAAGGTTTGTAATAAATGTGCTGGATAATTTGTCAATTTTGAGCCCATCGATGAACATTTTTGAATTTGAATCCAATTTGTAGAGAGAATATAAAATTTGTAGCTGGTTGTCAATGTTACAGGTGCCACTTAACTCAATGATTTCATTATTTTTCAATTGAATTCTACCTCCATATGGCAGAAAATTGAGATTTTGTAATTTGCTTAGTTGTGAGTCACTGTTTATTTTTTTGGAAGCAAAATATTTCTCTTTCCAGACTTCTTTAGACTGTTCTGGTTCTGGTTCTGGGTTTTTCTTCTTCCGGTTTGCTCGAAAAAGTTTTTTTTTTCTTACTTCGAGGTTTAAATCTGCATTTATCATCAGACTTCGTTCTAAAAAACAATTAATTTATAAATATTAGCAATTTTTTCATTTAAGGTATATTATTATGAATAATTTATATATGTATAGGTCATTTTTTTTAAATATTTGAATTTTTTAAAATCAAAAAAACAAAAAGTATTGTTTCAAATAATCTTTCCTTTTCTGCTTTAAATTGATATATTTTTTTACCTTCAATATTGTTCTGCAAAATTTCAATCAAATTTCCTGGCTTTAATCGTTTTTCACTTATTAACTCAACGTGCTTGACAATTTTAAACCTATAATATATTAAATTTCAAAATAATTTACAATTTTGTAGTTTAACAATAATTACTTTTGTGTTTTTAAAAAAATTAATTAATAATTTGGCTCCTTTTTGACCAAGCTACTTTATAAAAGAAAAAGCTATTGGCTTTTCCTACTTTTTCCAACAATTTTGCTACTTTTTGATCTATATAAAAAATATTTAGTGATCTATTTTTGCTAAAAAACCTAAGTCCCTACCTTAAAGATACAAGATACTTGGAATTATCTTTAGGGATTGATAAGCCTATATATGCCAAAAGTTGTTCTCGGGAAGTTAAAGGGTCAGATTATTTTATTTCAAAATATGACATGAAAATATTCAATTCAATAGCATGTTCTTAAATTTTTTTTAGTCATTTAGGGCGCTAACAACTTTTTACCTAGATAGATATAGATATATCTAAGTACCTTACCTTACATTAAATCCAAAGTATCTTTAAGCTAATTAATTGATTTTTAAAAATAATTTTTTCATTATCGCAAAAAATTCTTTGGAAAAATTAAGTTATATTTGCTTTTTGGTCATTGACTTTTTCATTAGCCATGTCAAAAAGAGCTAAATTAGGTATATAAAAAAGTATCTATCTGCCTTTTTAGTTTTTAAAATATAAAATTGTTTACCAGTTTTCCACGCAATTATTAGTATCATCATTGACTGACATGTTAAGATGGTGGAGAAAAATGTGGGTCACAATTCCACTGTATGGAAACACAGTTCTTAAAAGGTAATCTCTGAATTCTATTGAATAAAATAAATTCTTTTTGCCCGTGAATTTTTGATCATTTCTTTCTTTTTCAATAATTTTTAAGATTTCATAACAATATTTTCCAAAAGAGCTTCTCCTATGAAAAGGGATATTTTGGTTATCATTTACATCTGCATTTGAAAAAAAACTCCACGGAATTTCACCAGCTCTTTTTGTTGATTTCGGTAAATTTGATATTATATCTTTAATTTGTTCAGTTTCATGGGTGTATGTTGTAAGAATTATAATTTCCACAATCCTTCTGTGAAATGACCACAAATCTCTTCCATTAATAAATCCCAAAAACCAAATCTGTAATGCATCTAACATTTTCGTCCAGGAACTGCTATTTATTTTGGATTTGTAATATTCCAGAAACTTGTTATTCATATTGTCGATCATATGATATCTACACACATGGACAACAGGTATTTCTACTTTGTCGTTATTTATCAATTTTGAGAATATTAAATTCAGATAATCATTTGTATTAGAAAATCCTAAAGACCGAATTGTGCTTGAAAGCATAGTAGTAGAAAAATCAGTTTCCATCCGTTTAATTCCAGAACTTCTTAAGTTTGACCCAGTAAATTTTTTCAAACTAGAATTTAAAAAAATTAAATTAACACTTGAACTCAATTACTGAATTATACCGAATAATAAATTAAATAAAATACCTTGTTAAAAAATGATCAAGGAAGTAAGAAATATTTAAAACATCATGAGAATTGGTGATCATTTCAGCTAAAGCAAAAAGCTCATTGACATTTGGCACCGAAATAGCAATTGAATAAAAGTAGACATCAATGTCACTTATTTGGTATTCTTCAGGTGGATTTTTAGAAACTGAGCCAGTTGAATCCAAGTGCAATACTATTTCAGGATTTTCTTTGATACACTTTTGAAGAATAGAGAATTGAGACTCTTGATACATAATTATTCGAAAAGGCATTATTGAAATGTCTTGAATAAATCCTGTTATTTTTTTTCCTCCCAAGTTTTCAAAATCCTTAACTTTTCCTAATAATTCCATTACCAGATCTTTCTCTTTTGATTTTTTGCTCTAAAATGTAAAAAAAATAAAAAAAAATATGTAGAAATTCAAATTTATTTATAATACATATCCCTAATATACCCCCATTATTTAACTTTAAAAAGCTCAAATTTTAAACGTTTTTCTTAAGTTTTTTTTTAACCCAAAAATAACTCGGGTTTTGGTTAAAACATAATTGGGATTTTAGATATTTTTTGATGTCTATCGATAAATTAAATTAAAATTTAAACAAATACTTAAAAATGACTCAAATTATATGCTGGTTAAATTTTCAAATTGTAACCCAAAATTATCAAAAATGTCACAAAAAATAACATAAAAATTCCCTAGCTCAGAAAAGTAATATTTGTTTAATTTACTTCATATTTTGCTTGGGACAAAACGCTTTTGCTATGAACTCCAGTATAATTTCCTAACTTCAATGCTTCAGGATCGGCATTTTTATATTGGCAATGATGTAATTTTGTGGTTGGCACATTTTTCAGCTGATCTTGAATTTTAGTTCTTTCATTTCCTCTTAAATACCTTGCCTTTTTAACATCATCATGGTGGATAATTCCTCTGGGTCTGTTAATATCATTGAAAAATATTAATATGTGCTCAACCTCACTTGTTATTTAAGATAATACCATTTGTCTTATAAAAATCTTAAACCCCAAATACTTAAATCTATATAAGACATCTGTATATTCCAATAAGAAAAATTAGCTAGATTGAAATTATAAATTAATTTGAAAAAAGTAAAATATATCCATACTGAAATTTATTAATAAAAGATTATATTTGGGCTCGATTTACTAAATAGCCTAACATGCGGGTTCGTATTTTAAGCAGCTAACGTGAAAAATATATTAAATAAACTTACACAACTTGAATTTTGACATCAGTCATTTCCGATGGTTTCTGTAATATTTTAAATAGAAGCCACAATGTACAGCCTTTTCTAGTGCAATATGCTTCGGCTCTGAAATACAACCCTTTACTATTTTTCTTTTGCTTTGGGACAATATATTCACGTTTAAATCCTATTGTGCAGCCTTTAATTTGTTTAACTAATTCTGTATTTAAAATTTGCTTATATTCTGGATTTAATTTTGCTCTGCCTTGTAAATCAGTTGACAAATTCGAATCTTTAGTCAAGTATGTCCAATTTTCATGAGAAACTACAATTTCAAAGTTCTCAGTTAAGGTAACGTCCTCCTCTAATTCTGAATTGCTTTTAGTTCCATTATTTTCAGTATAATTTTCACTTTCGTCAGATTCATTTTTCCTTGAAAAGCCATTCGAATTTTTTTCAGAGTCTGTATCTGAATGCCAAAGATCTAACGATGAACCGTTAGCTGAGCATGACCTGCTGGCGTTTGATTTTGTAGATATATTGTCATCATTTTCAGAATCAATCACAAAAATTTCCTTTTCAAAATCAACGGAACCGATATTTCCTAAAAAATAGTAATTTATTTAATTAATTTTATGTAATATTAATATGTAAATGTTTTATGTAATAAATTGGTACAAATATCCAATATCAATAAAAATTAATTATATGTAATATGTAGTAATGAATAAAATGAATAAAGTTAAAAAAAGTCTAAGAGCAGTGATAGTATCTTTATGGTTCAAATGAGATTTTTCTAGGTTAAAAGTCAGTTTACGGGTCAAACTTATATCTAATTAAGAGTCTCTGTCTCGAGAATCTCCGTATATTTGCAATTAGGCTTATTGTTTGAATACTTCCATTGAGACTTTTAAATAATACTATATTTGTGACGTTTGGGGGAAAAATTATATTTTGTTCAATAGGTGTAATTTTTTTTAGATTTGAAAGCGTAATTTGGTCATTCATTATACTAAATATGATATATAAAGGACAGATTTTACTGCTTATAAAATTTTAATTTATAAAATACCTGTACTAATTAGTATTTCTGGTAAGATTAAATCAATTTCCAGGCATGAATAGCACTCAAAATCTTTCCGGTTTTTGTCAATTTCCAAACAATATGTATGATAATCCCTAAATTAATACATAGTAAAATGGATTTACAAATAAAATCATAAATCATAATTAAAAGCATATTTAATTGAGGAGAAAAAACCTTTTACAGGATTTGCAATTAACAATATCAATTTGTGAATCATCATTATCCGACGGTTTTTTGCATAGACAATTGTATCGCAAATTCTTGGTTGACGTGGTGACCTTATTTTGAGAGTTGTTTTGCTGATCATTATAGAATTCCTATTTTAAAAAATTTTGTTTAAAAATTGTCATAATCATGAATATTTAAAAATTATAAAAATTATAAAAAATAAATTACCCTTAATTTACAATTGTTGTTATACCATGCAGAAAAGGCCCATATAGCATCAACTTTATTAAATTCTTTAAATAACTCGGTTGTGATTTTACCCCATGTACTATTTTTCCTTAACTTTCCTAAAATCATAAGTTTTTGATGATCCTTTTTAACAAATTTTGAAATGGACGAGGCCAAAGTTTTTCCAATAGGTTTAGTTAAACTATTCCATCTTTTTATAGCATCTTGATTTACCTTAAAATTTAAATCATAATATTAATTCAAGAAATGAGTATAAGGTCACAACAATTTAAATTTAAATTTAAAAAACAATGCATATTGAAATGAAGGTTGATATGTAAGGATGGTTCATCTGAACCTTCTTGGGTGACCACGAGGATTTGAATATGAGATCTTATAGGTTCAATAAAGTGGTTCATATGAACAAATGTTATGTCCATATCTAATTGTAAAAGTTCAAAGGTTATGACCCGCTTAAGTGAGCGCTGCCCGTAATCTCCCTATGCTTTAACATGAGCTATGACCCCTTCGTCTAGGCACCAGAGATATGACCCCTTAAAGGTCAAGCATTCGTATGCTTTAAAATTAAAGAAATCGGTTTAAACTTTTGGTGAATGTGTGACAATGCAATGGTCAGTCGAAAAATGAGGGGTAAAAATCTATTAAAGGTTAATTTGATGTCCTATTTAGTTTTTATAAAGAAAAATTGTAAAATTATCATTATGTAAATTAATTAAAATTATTAGTTATAATTTTTTTTACTATTTAAAATACAGAATGGAATTTCTTTAATTTTGAAATATTCGAGTACTTGACCTTTAAGGGGTCATATACCTAGACGAAATTTAGAACGGTGACTCAAATGGTTTTTTTTTGACATTCTAACCATCATTTCTCCTTATTAAGGTATTTCTAAGGTTAAAAATCATGATTTCTAATTGTGACCTTCCTCTCATACTTATAATTTAAATACGATATTTGTAATGTATAAAATTAGATAAATATCTTACAACTTTTACAGAATCTGATAATTCTGACTCGTAAGTTGTTCCTGAAATTAAAGAATAATCTAAATCGTCTGATTGATTTGACCCGTCTGAATGATTTGACTCGTCTGATTGATTTGACCCGTCTGAATGATTTGACTCGTCTGAATGATTTGACCCGTCTGAACGATTTGACCCGACTGAATGAACAATATCTGGTGGATCATTTTGTTCGGAATTCTCACTCTGACTATTAGAAATTTCATCCATTCTCTGAACTCTGAAATCAAAAACCTATAAATAAATATATTTTTTATATTTAAAGTTATATTATCAAATGCTTACTAAAAGACTATTAAAAACAAATGTCTTTACAGTATTAAATCTTTACATTTCTTATTTAAAAAACAAGTATATTAAAAATTAGACTTACCCAATAAACTGCTTTAACCGATTGTTAAATAATACAATCTTAAATCTTAACTGTAAGTAAAAAATATAAATTTAAATAAAATTCAACTCAAATTCAACCAACTTTCTTAAAGGACATGGCACACTAATCGTAAGTATGAGGGGATTACACCCCGACAGATTTGCCTGAAATTTGGCACAATGATAGATCACTTCATACTGAACAACTATCAATTGGATGTCGAAAAAATCCATCCTACATGTTTCCCGTTAGGTGGCATCAAAGTTCAAAATTTTGAGATTTTTTAAAAATAAACGTGCCAATTTCATAGTTGTAAGCAAAGATCTAGACCCAATTTGTTATAAAATATTCAATGAGTATTTACAGCAATGAAATTTTCAAAAATTTATTGAAATTTCATAATGCATTTTTAAAAAGTTACTTTATAACGAAATTTCGCTCTCCTACATAAAAACATAACAAATTCGACACTTTAAATTTTGGAAATTTTGAAAAAACCAAAGACCCCTATACCCTAAAATTTCATGCTGATTACATTGGTGCTAGCCATTTTCTTCTGTCTCTCAAGGCGACCGAGATATTGGCGCGTTTATTTTAAAAAAATCTCAAAATTTTGAACTTTAACGCCACCTAACGGGAAACCTGTAAGACGGATTTTTTCGGCATCCAATCGAAAGTTGTTCAGTATGAAGTGATATATCATTGTGCCAAATTTCAGGCAAATCTGTCGGGGTGTAATCCCCCCATACTTTCTGTGCCATGTCCTTTCTCAAATTCAAATTGATGCATTGCCCGCTATTTAAAAGCATTTTTTATTGTTCGTATTAAGTCTACATAGAATTTAATTTCAAGATAGCGTCTTTGCTTTCAAATGATCATAATATTATCACACTTATTATAAGTTATCTTGTCATTAAATTTTTAATTTAAGCTAATTAAATCACTAGCTATAGTTAATAATTGCAAAGATAGAATAGTCACTTAAGAACCATTTTTATTTTTCATCCAAATAGGTATTCTTGCAAATTCTTGGTTTTATATATACATTTACTCAAAGTCGTTATTCCTCTTATATATGTATTTAGCTAATTGTAATGAGAAAATAGGCAGTCAGGAATCTTTTTTGAATATAGAAATTGGAAATTTCTATCCACTAAATGAAAAAATTTGGAATTTTTATATATATTTTGATTCCAAAGAGGATCTTATCACTTAAGAATAAGAACCTTTTTTAAATTTTAGATAATTAATAAATCTACAAAATTTTGTAAATTTATTCAATGTATGTTAAATATTTTTTATTTTCATTATCATTATCTTACACCAATTAAATAAGTTAATTTTAATGATAAATTTAGATTCTTAATCAAAATATCTATTGTTGTAACAATAATAAGTTTATTGCAATGCATAAATTTTAGTAATCATTTTAGTTATTTTAGTAATTTTATTACATAAATTAAAAAATTTTCTTGAGCTCTCTCAAGCTCTATCAGAATACTACAAGTAAACTTTAAGCTGTCAGTCCTAAATTTTTTAAAATATAAAAAAAAATTACAATATTAAAATATTTTGGGAATTTTTTCAAACACGCCGCGCCACAAGTAGATGAAGGTATATCATACTTTTTTATATAGGTGACCTTTTGACATGATGCATGGTTTGACCGCTAGGGGGCATAAACCATGTTAAAAGTCTATATATTCAAAAAATCATATCTCAGCTACTGTAAAAGTTAGAACTATGATGTGTTATACCAATTGGAAGGTCTTGATGTGCCCTTGAAGGTGACTTTAATTGGTGACCTCTAAAAGTCAAGGGTCAAGGTCAGGGAGGTCAAAGCTTATTTATATTAAAAAAATCATATCTTAGCCGCTGTAAGAGTGTAAGAGAGACCTATGATGTGTTATGTTGAAAAAGATCCTACAAACAAATGTCCTATAAGGATCAGACCTACAAGACCAATGGACCATAAATAAACAAAGCAATCTACAGCGACAATTGACATATAACACAAATGTACTGCAGATAAATGGCCAACAGATTCCAGATTTCTCAAAGATTTATAAGAAAACTTTCTAAAATTAAAATTAGATTTATGAAATATTGCATAATATTGGCTATTTTTAAATTAATAATTTTCTCTAATAGCCCCTTTGAGAAATTTTTGTGGGCTGAATGGTCAGTAGGTGCCTAAGTTCAGTGAGTACATATATGGAAAATTTCAGCTTGCTACGCCATCTACAAGTAGCCAGCCCACATAAATTTATGAAATATT
>JAQIXA010004297.1:0-11683 GCA_034699045.1 Nanhermannia cf. coronata Gr-Ori-00579 | reverse complement strand
GGTAATGAAAAATATTTTTTCGCTGGGAATGGTAGGTAATGGGAATGGCAAATCGGTCAAAATGTTGACCTCTAATATTTACCTACCTATGATATTATGCCATTTAATTATTACCTAATTTTTATCTAAATTATTAGAATAGTGTTTTGGATTATTATTATTATTATAATTATGTTAGGGTTTATGCTGTAAAGTTTTAGCTCTAATTCCTTTTCTAATCAGATTTATTATTTCTTATTTGTCATTTCAGATAATTCAGATTAGAACCATTTTCATTAAGTAAGGTAATAAGTAGGTTTAATAAATAAGGTACGTTACCTATATCAGAAAGTCCATTTCATTTCAATTCAATTTAATTCAACAATAATAATAACGTTTTATAAATAATTTGAATACCTACCTATAAAAAATTATCTACACTACATCTCCCCTACACAGATTTACATTTAAAATTTAAATTATTCTCATCTGGACCATGGAGCATGGTCTTAAAATTTGGCTTCATCTTTATTTTATGGTGAGAAATAATGACAAAAAATGAACCCTTTTTCTAAAAAGTAGCCATTAGGGTAGTATAATAATATGCATAATATTCACAATTTTTTATGAATACTTAATATCTGTACCCTACCCAAGTAGTATGTACTCAAAAAAAGTTTGAATTAAATTTTTTCTATGAATCTCCAATTCGATTCAATTCAATGTGTATTCATATTCCTTACAATTTGAATGATAGTTTTTTTTACGTTTTTTAAGGGTACCTACGTAAGGAGTAGGAATAGAACTTATTTGAGACTTGAGGGTTAGATTTAAAATATGGTCACTACTTTTTTAATATAATTTTTTTTTCAAAAAGTTTAAAGACTCTATATTCTAGTATTCCTAGTCTATAGTTCATTTAAACTTGAAATTAGTCTTAAAAGTGTCTTATAAATCTCGAAAACTTGCCAAATTTTGGTCAAATTCAAAACCCCCCAGAATAAATATCTTTATAAGCCTACTTTACTTATCCTAAGTATTACTATTCAAGTCCTAGCACAGCACTATATGGACTATGGACTATTTTAATTAGGTTCATTCAAGTGCAACTTGCAAGCTAAAAAAATCCCCTAATCTACAGATACATATATCACAAACTAATAGTCAATTTATTTTACTTGTTTTTTATGCAAATAATTCATAGAATTATTTTTTTAAGTGTCCAAATGCACTACTGACCTTTTTTTTGAATTCCAATAATGATGATTAATGATTAATGATTAAATGATTATATAGGCTACATATTACTTACTTAGGTATTTATTGATATATTAGTAAGCTTAATATTATGCATCAATTTAACATAGATTTTGAACACTATGACCAATGTTTATGTATAAATAGAATTTCCAGTTTTTTAGTTTACTATATATGCTTACTACTAGAATTAGTAGAAAGGATTTCAAGTTTTTTCAGCTATATTTATGTGCCGTATATGGCCTTAAGTCTTAAGTAGTATGTAGAGTACTTGATAAAAGTATCTTTAACTGTAAGTATGTAATCTATAGGAAATATTTGAACAAAAGTCTGAAATTATTATATTTAGGTGAAGCTTATGTCTATTCTGCTGTTGGTCTTAAATTTAAAAACTTTCAAATAATTTCTAAACTTCAAACCCTCAAGAGATACATGTAAAGTATATCTATATGTACATACCCACTCGTATTATATACATATTACCTACCCTATATAGCCCTAGTGATGTTAGTTATGTATTTTTTGTAAGGCAAGGGCCAGAATTCGATATCCGGTGTCCCTTCAAAAAAATGAGTAAAAAACTCAGACTGTGAATGCATTACATGATGATGATGATGAAAAAAACTATTTTTAAGTCATCGAGGTTCAAAAATAAAATAAAAACTTAAAGCCCATAAGGACAGCCGAAACAAAAAAACTTTAAAAACCGAACCAGCTGTCTCTCTAACCATGTAATTTTACTATGTAATACCCTGTATAGTCAACCCAGGATCTCAAGAAAAATACTTAAGTTACCCTTATTTATACATAAAGTACATTTTGAATAATAAAATTTTCTTTAAATCTTTAAGGTTAAATAGGAATTGAGAAAGTTTAAATCGTAGAAATTGGCCAAAATTTTTGCGAAAATATCAAAATTTTAGAGATCCTCTTTTTAGATTTCATACAGTATAGTAGTTAAGGCTTTTATTAGAGTTCGGTTTCAAAATTAGTCAATAGATTTTATTAATTTTGCTGGCAATTGGTCACAATATGACACTTTTTAAGGAAGTTTTGCTGCAAAATATATAAGTTACTTCTATAAGTCTAGTATATACTTTGTAGAACTATAATTATAATGTACATAAGTTTAGGCACTTGTAGTATATTTGAAAAATTGTAACATTATCGATGTTAATTCGAATTTTTTCAATATTTTTACAATTTGAAAACATGGAATTAGATTTTTGAATTGTAATATCGATATATATACAAATAATGTATACCTACTAGTAAAATAAGGTATTATCTAAATATCTGTATTTAAATTTAAAGATCATATAGTCTATATACATTAACTATATTAGGTATACATATAATAATATAGACCTACTTAGCATAGGTTGCAAAAAAATTTCTGTTTATCGATTGATAAATGAAATTTGATCTAATCTGACATTTTTAACCGTTTCAGGTATTGAAATATATATATACTTGTAGCCTCTAGAAATTGAAACTTTACCTTACAGTACAGATACAGGAGATTGTATTTAAAATTTAAATCCTATGATTTATATTTTGAAAAGGCAAATCTAATTCATCTTGACATATTAACGGACTTAAGTACCTATGTTTGTATACCCTTAGCATCAGTACTTGCAAAAAAATGAGTAAAAAAACTCAAATATTCCTAAGACCTAAGGTACAGGACATCTGACTTACCTTTAGGGCTAATTTTTTCTAGTTTTTTTAATAAACAAGAACCCTTTACATACTCGTACGATACAGTATAGTACCGGAAATAGTTATAATCATACCAGTATATAGTACAATTACAATGGCCAAGTACCTACATAATATAAAGTATTATATGATCTTTATGTAAAAGTTTATCAACGGCCGAATCTCTTTGAAATTTTATAAGAAATGAACCCTTTCTACAAAAATAAGTGCTTTTTTTATAATACTTTATGGTATGTAAAAAATCTGAATATCTTTGATAAAAAACCTCACCTTCAAACTTCAACCTAAAAAAAGTATAAAAAGTATCATATCATACACACCTGAGGTTTTTTATACCATACCATACTATGGTAGTTGGTAGAGCACTTAAGTATACCCTGCATAACTATAAGGTACAGTATATGGTAAAACAGAAGTCTTTTATTATCATTCAAAAAGTAGATAGCTATTCTAATTTCTAGTTGAAAAAAATTTGAAAAGAAAAACTGATTCTGACTTTTTTGCTTTTTGCTTTTGAAGAGCATTTGGTCCGAAATGTGACTGGCTGTTGAACATAAAGTCTGACCTTTGCTTGACCTCAGAAAAGTCAAAGTTACAAAAAAGGGTCTTACTGTACTTATATACTATACATACCTAATATCCATGGTATATGGGTAATATATCCGTAACACCGTAGGTTTAGCCGACCTTCAGGATCAGGGACTCAGCCCTTAGAATTTGGAATTTGGATATGAATGAATGAATGAATGAAAGAAATTATTATATTATAATATTTTCAGGATACATAAATATGTAGTGTAAAGTAAAATAAAATAAAAATTTTGGACTAGAGGATACAAGGCTTGCAAGTAAACCTACCCTTACCACTATTTCAAATGCCACAAAATGACTATTTTCACGTTTTTAGCATATCTAATGAAAAAAGTAAACCTTTTTCTACTGACTATTTAAAGAGCATTTTTTTGTAAAATTTCGTTTACCGAACTCATTTTATTTAGTTTTTGAAAATTTTATATAATCAATTCTTAAAATTTTAAATGTAGAATACGAGTAGGGTACTTTAGTTTTTACAAGAAAAATTATGACTATTTCTTACAAAATATAAATTTTTTGTGGTAAATCAAGATCTAATTAAAATTTAAAAGAATATTCGAACTTATTTAAAAGTAGGTATTAGAAAAAGGGCCAAATGTAACTATATAGGCACTCTACCTTAGGAAAATTAGTTAATGCTTGTTTTATAAGGTGATTTTCTGACTTGAGGGTCAGTTTACTTGTATTAAATGGTTCATAAGGTTGCGCAAAAAAAGCATAAAAATGGAAATGGTAATGTATCCCTGCTGTAGTAGTCAACTGAAAGTAAAAGTAAAAATATAAAGGGGCCCTTAAGTGACCTTTTCGGTTTTTGATTTCGACCAGGCTCGTTGATGACCTTGGTGACCTCAACCATACCAAACCAAAAGTCCACATTGAAATTGAAATTGTAAGGGATTAGGCAAGTACCAAAAGTACCCATTTTTTTCTATATTTTATGGATAGAGATAAGCAACCTTTTCCCTTCAATTCAAACTTCAAATCTTGGTTATTAGAAAAGTTGGACCATCAAATATCAGAAAAAATCAAACCATTTTTATTTCATTTTGGGACCAAATATGCATAGATCAAATCAAAAAAGATTATTTTTTTGTAGTAGATTTCCCCTCAAAAAAAGCCCATTTATTATACCAAGGATAAGAGTAGGACTTGAACAATTAATGGGAAACTTCTTTCATACATTTACTTGGCTTTTATAAAAATAATAAAATGCCGTTATAAAAGGTCTTTTTCCAAAGTCCAGCAGAAGTTTCATCAGAGAGTTGATTCAGAAATTTGATTTAGGATTCAGATTATGATTTTAGTGATAAGGCACGTTTGTAAGGATAAGCACTTTTTAAGAATACATATTTGTATTTCTTATTTTATTTTTATTTTTATTTTTTAAAATTATGTTAGAATTTAAAGTCTATAAAGGATTCAGTAAGCAAGATAGAGTTAAAAAAATCAAGATTTAATCTCAAAAATCCTGTAAATTTGTAACATGATCGATCAAAAAGACCTAATTTTGACCAGGATTAGGCTTAAAACTACCCAGATATGTAGATTATTATTTTGATAGAATTCAGTCGTAATTTTTGACAATTTTGTCTCAAAAAGAATCTCGAAAAATTTGCAGTAGTTTACTAAAATTCTACAGAATATCTGTAGAATTCAGCTTTAAAAAGTAGATTTCAATTAAATTTGACAAAATTTGGTTTTAAGAACTGAATCAATGAATAAAAAAGTCATTTATACTTTTAATTTTCCTATGAATTTGGTCTAAAATAAATGAGAAATATGTTTAAAAACATTGTATCTTCTATTCGTACATGGACATTTGTAGATTTTGTAAAGGGCTGACTTTTCCCACTGAACCCGTGTGACCTCCCGACCAAATCTCTGATTTCCCTTCGACAAGATTTTCGTCTCGTCTGGCCATTTGTTTCTCAGAAAAAAAAAGTTAAAAAAAAAAACACATTGAGGCATATGGGTTTTGAAATTTTTTGTTACCGGACTTACTTATTCAGCTCGATTTGTATCTTTGTAGACCCTTTGATACATTATATATTATCCATAAGGGCTAGAGATAAAGAAAAGTAAGGGTACATTTACATTTTTAAATTTTCTCAAGCAAAAAATCATACTTGTGTGTATTTTTATGAGGATTTTTAATACAAACTACAGTATACTTATATAACTGTAAGGTATGCAAAGTGTTTGTCGAAAATTAAATTAGAATTTATTCTAATAAAGTACCAAGTACATTCTGCTAGTAAAGGGCTACTTATGAAATAAAAAACTTTACAAAATTTGAGACCTCTAAATAAAAGCACGGATTTATAGTTCTAAAAATTTTGAAATTTATTTAAATGGGTAATTGTAATTAGCTGATAAAATGCTTAATTTTTTTAAAATTTGGATAAAAAATTTTAAAATTCGATTCAGTTGCATTAGAAAGGATATTTTCAGAAATTTTGCCTTTGTACTGATAATTTGTATTGATAAGCGCACTATAAGTACCTATCCCAATTTCAAAAAAACTGATTACTTATCCTTATCTATGATGGTTTATCAATTAAAAATTATTTTATTGTGATTATACGGAGTATAGGATTCTAAATTATCAAAAAAAAAGCAATTTTCAACATTCCACCAAAATTTCATCAAGATTTTTAAACTTTTTATATTTCTACAAAATCTTTTATTGTCAAAATATCCGATTTTTGTAAAGGGTTGTTATTTTAAGGTAGGTATCTTTTTTTTGCACTATTTAAAGATACATAGGTGCTTGTAGGTACTATCATAAAAATTGTTCAAATTTTTATATAAGGTAACTTCTAGTCGATTTAAATTTGAGTGGCTGATACCTAGATAAGGCTATTTAAATTTAAGCTTTCCTTTCATATGCAAAAACACAAAAACAAAAATAAAACCTTAAAGGGGCCATCTCATAAGCAGAGGACCAGGGCAAAAAGGCAATTTTTTTCTAAAAGGTAAGGACCCTTACCTTTGAGTACAAGTACCTTACTTATTACTTGAGAGATCAAAATTTGAAATAAATTTTAATCCAAGTCCGAATGTAAAGTTATTTAAATGTAATTTTTCCCATACATATACACATAACATATAATATAATACATATTATATATATAGAGGTGCTCGTACTTTTTTCAGACCCTTTTTTTCGACGATTTTTTGCCCTTTTTTTGATTTCAGTTTTCAAGTCCATTTTGAAGATATGTCACTCACCCTTAACTGATATATCTATGCTTTTTTGCATAACAAAACACATATCTAGTACAGATATTCTAATTTTATTTCTTGTCCATTATATCAAGTAGGTAGTCTTTACAAGTCCCCAACTTGCTCTAATAAAGATAAATAATTTGAATCTACCTATGAATAGCTGACATTTTGGCATAAAAAAAGCAAAAATATAGATCAATCTAAAGAACACTTTTCTTTTATACAAATTACAGTCAAATATTGTCTTTCCTTGATCATTTTTAAATATTCAAAGCCCTCAAAATGATCATTTTACCTTTATAAAGGTCAAAATTTAAAAATATAAGCTCAATTGCTTGCTATTTAACATATTTAGATATAGGTATACTATATCTATCTACAGATATTGTAAAAGTTACAAATTACAAGTTTTGTCTACTAATTTAAAAGATCAAAATTTAAAAAGTAACATTTATTTCAATCATTATGAAGTTATACAGTTGTAGCGATTTTGGTTAAATTTTTGAAAAATTTCAGATCTTTATAAACGTAAATTGAATATATCTCTGGCTCGAATTTTATGTTTTTTTTAGATTTGTATGGTTTTTAATTGGCAAAAACTAGTAATGTCATATTGCTATGAGATTTTTACTGTATTTGATGGTATTTATAATTTTTTTGTACTAATGTAGGTACAAAATGAGTATCTTAACTTTGCAAAAATAACCATCTGGTTTCACCTTCTCAAAAAAATGAAAATTTATTTAGCATTATATTTCCTTTTTAATATTTCCTGCTCAAAGCTAAAAAAAATGAGAGTTTTTTTGCAAATCCTTTTGCCTTTTAGTCATGGATTGAATTGACAAACTTAAAGACCGAAATTATTCGGTCTTTTTTACCAGTTTAAGATTCGGTCTTTACAATTCATCAGAGTCGAACAAATGTTCGGTTTTTTTTTCTTAAGAACCATATGGATTTTTTGTATAGATATTTAGATAACTCTTAAAGATATACCAGATGAATACAGTAAGATACTGCATAACTATATTTGTATACCAAGTAATAGTACTAGTAAGTGTAGGTATATCATTTAAGAGGAAAAAAATGTCCTAAAATTAGCCTTTAAATGACAGTAAAAAAATATAAAAAAATATCGAATTTGAGACTTTTCGAGTGGAGAGCAGCAGAAACACGAGATTTTTTTTTAACTTTTTGACACTGGAGCTGACTGTATGGCAAACTTGCCGTAAATAAAAATAGATAAAACTAAGAAAGACCAAGAAACTCGAGATTTTTAGAGAAATCTGGCCATTTGGTCAATAGCCTTAAAACGACAAAATATACATAAATATTGGTCTACCTGCTACCTATATTAAGCTCAAATACCCAATGTCTAACTTACATTACCTAAATACATACTACATTATTTTCAGGCATTTACTAAATTTTGATTTGCTTTTTTTATTTTTCTACCTATATTGTATCTTACATAATCAAGTACCCTACTAAAATGTACCTACTACATGTAATTTTAATGACATTTTTAGAAAATTTGGGAAAATAAAGCATTTTTATTAGATCAAAAAAGACTAGAAAAATTAGGGAAAAGTACATACTTTTGATTTAACTTTTATTTTTGACCAAATATTTGTGTTATTTGAACTTGGTAATTTTTTCAAAAAACAGAAAATTTTGAGATTGACTACTCAAAAAAAGCCCTAAGAATTCACTTTCAACTTTTAAAGGTCCAGTATCAGTATCTCTCCAATAATTGGTATGATATTCAAATCAAAAAACAGATATCTACGAGTATTAAAACCGAAAGATTTTGTGGTCAACTCTTTTTATTGTACCAAATTTTTGTCAAAAATTGAGATCAGGTAAAGTGGTATTTATTGTATCTCAATTTCTATTTGAAATCCAATATTTTATCCATTTGATTGCAAAATCTAGGTTTTCAAAAATTAAAGGTTTATGAATTGTCAATTCGTGGCATATTTACCTAGTATCTAAATATGGTATTGGTATTATTATATACTCATAGAAATTTTAGTTTGAATTTAATTTTTGCAAAAAATAGCTGAGAAATGTTAAATAAATGTAACATACCTACGAATGTGCGAGGGAGGTATCTAAATCTAGATATTGACATTTTATTTTTTAAGAAATTCATATTCGACTTTAAAATTAGTAAAATATTCTTTCTGACCTTTTCGAAATCAATAAATATTACTTAAAATTATAGGAGTTGTACACAATTTAATGCATTTTCCTTTTTTTTAGACATTTTACATCTCTATTATAGAGTTTATATAAATATATAAATGGACAGATGGGCATTTCTTTTAAGAGACTCGGTTTAGATTTTTTTCGATTTGTAAAGATTTTAGAAATTAAGCGTAAAAAATTTTGTTCCAAAAAAAACTGACTGGTTCGTAACGTGTGAAGATTTTTATATATTTTTTTTAGGTACATTTTGTTCAAAAAAAGTTCACCACACCTGCTCTCAAAATTCAATCGGGCTTATCAAATCAGCCAAATCTCTCTATAAAGTGCCATTATTTATTTGAACCAATGGTACACTATATTATACACCTATTTAGGCTTTAATTTTGACATTTTTACTTATTTAGAGTTGAATATTAGTCTTGTCATTTAGCTTGTAATTTTACTCAAAGTTACTCAAAATGCTTATAAAACTTGGTTGTGTCTGACTTTGGGGTCGTTATAAAGATGTTCCATTGTACTAAATGGCTATTTTATAACTATTTATATATCTATTTCAATAGATAATTGTGTGTGATTTTATCTAGAGATTATAACAATTTTGTAAAATCATCCATCCGTTGTAAAACACGCGTTTCGAGCCCCCAAAAAAATGTTTCAAAATCTCACCAAAAATAAGCATTTCTTACAAGTCTCTAATCCTTACCCTTAACTTGACTAGCCTTATACCTAAGTAAATATTGCAAAAATTAGGCAAAAAATTAAATTTACAATACCTATAGGTAGGTATATACAAAAAGCCATAAAATATATTTTGTTCACCCATCGAATTTTTCTAGGGACAATTGTGCCTTTAAAATGTATTTTAATGGCACGAGCCAAACGAAATGTATTTCATTTTTTTCCTATTCTCATCAATCACAAATAGAATAAATAAATGGGATATGTACCTATTATATATTATGTATACGAGTTTATTTTATAAAATGTTAAAATGTTTGTAATAATTGTATAAGTAGAATAGTGGACAGAGTCCTTTTTTCGAGACCTTTTTTGTCCAAAAAAACCTTCATATATCTGTATATAGTAGTCAGTAGGGTACAGTAATAATAAGTACAAAAAAATATCTAAATGTCTAAATATCTATGTAAAAGTTGCTCAAAAAATTGTCCATTATTATATTAGGTAGGATGACGCAAATAAAATAGAAATAGAAATAAAATACATAATATAGGAAATAGATGGTAAAATTGAGGGTGAATATGCGAGAAATACATATGAATAAATATGAACCTTAAATGCTTTTTAGCTCGACAATCCTGAGGTAAAATTGTGACATTATACCCGTAAATTCTGTCTGAAAAAGCATCAAAAAGCATAATAAAAATGGTGTAACTTCGGATAAAGGCGATTGACCTCAAATATAGATAGAGTCATTTAGGTTAAGAAAAAAAAGTAAAATAAAGGAAAAATTGGAAAATAATAAGCATAATTTTGAGTAAAAAAATAGCATAATTTAAAGCATTCAAAAAATTAAGACATTTTAAATGGTTGATAATTTCATTTGCTCACAAGATACCTACTACTTTTATAAGAAATTTAAAGCTTTTTGGGCTTAAAAATACTTAAAAATTCAAAAAATTAAGCTTAAAAATTATGTATTTTTACATTATACTGATATCTTATTTCAATTTTCAATTTGAAATCCTAGATTTTGTGACCAAATGGATGAAAGTTAGCCAAGAAATTGATAAATGAGATAAGTATAGCAAATTTAAACTTGAAAATTTCATTTTAGAAAAGAAATTTAAATCTCATTTAATTTAGGATTAGTGTAAATCGAGCTTTTTGGAGATTTAAAGTATTTTTTGCAACTAATATTGAAACAAGTAAGGTATAAGGCTACCAACCCTCGAATCTGTGAAATATGAAAAATATGGTCAAAAAAACCTAAGTGTTTGTCCGTGGGCGTAGATTTTTCCCACTGTATGTATTTGTACTAGTAATATTCTGTATTTTTACATAAATATATTTTAATAAAAATTTTATTTTTGTTCAAAATCCCTCGATTTCATATTTAGGTAAATTACAGTCCTTATGTGTATATTCTCAGAAGCAGACTTGGAACTTGGACACTTAAATTATCTAATTTTGACGATTTAACTCCAAAAAAATGACTTTTTGAGACAAAAAATCTCACGATTGTCCCACATATTCATAGTAGGTTATACAAATAAGCATTTATCCAAATTCAAAACGGTCATTTTACTTTGGGAAAAAAATGCAAATTAAGTTTTAGTGTATTACGTATTAACGGCCAACTTTTTATAAATGTATAAATGTATAATTTATAAAATGTGGGCAAAAAAGGACCCTTATCATTTATTAAGGTATATTTATGTATGCATATACACATAGGCATAGGTATTGTATAACGACCTTCCTCAAAAAAAAAAAAAAATAAGGGTAGGTTCATACATACATACCCCATATGTTTATACGGAGTTTACAAAAAAACTTGCTTTTTCACCTTAAATCCATATTTTTGTAAAATTTCTTTATAAAGTACCTATCTTACAATATTATATAATACAGCTGCTCAACTGATCCGTTATTTTATACCATTATTAGCCCGCACCCATTGAAAATGGGGAAAAAGGGCTATAGCGTTTGCCATGTCCGTCCGTCTGTCTGTCTG
>JAQIXA010004296.1:0-11686 GCA_034699045.1 Nanhermannia cf. coronata Gr-Ori-00579 | reverse complement strand
GGTAAAGCGTCGTTGTTTAAATGTGTAAGTTTTTAAGTCGATGTTCTTAAGCGAATGTTTTTTTTTCGTCGACCCTATAGACGCCTATAGTACCTAGGTAGAATTATTAGTGAAAGCATTCTCAATCAAAAATGCTAAAAGTTTGTCAAATCTTTCAAAAATTGCTATTCAATTTGAGACCTTTGAATATTCTAAAGGATTTATTCGGCTTTGAGGCCTTTCCATGTTAAACCATATATGAAGATCTGACCTAAAGAGCTTAAGCAGAGTACCTATATAGAGTTTTAGTAGAATTTTTGTTCAAATCGCGTGTCAAACTGGTATAAACCTTGTAAAATTAAATAATTGCTAATTACCTACTTACACCTATGCCCTGTGTACTAGTACTATAGTATAGTACTCGTATAAGTAAACCATAGCTTAAAAAAGTCCATTAATCCGATTTCTAGATAAGCCTTAATTAAACCCACAAAACAAAAGTATCAAGTACACTCTGAACAATAAAGCCAAGATAAACAACTTAGATAAGGAGTCTAAAAAAGTGTCAATTCTTCAATAAAACCACAAAATTTCTTGCAAAATATTTGAGCCCAAAAAGTTTAATTAAAATGATTGACAATTTCTATGTACGAGTACGAGTAAAAGTAAATCCAATATGGACAATGGATTTCCAAAAATATTATTAAAGGTTGAACAATTCATCATCGTCAGAAATTTGTCATTTTTCCTCGACTTTTTTGTCCCAATTTTCGTCAAAAAATAGAGTCTTTATACATACTAGGACTTGGGACTAGGACTAGAAGAGACTAGTATAGGTTTCCTTGCCCTTTTATAACTCAATTCAACTTGGAGCCTTTAGAAATTGAGTTTTTTTCTTGCAAAAAATAGAAAAAAAAATTGTGAAAGAAAGTTTTAGTAAAAGTCTGTAAGTCTCATTAGTCCCCTGCTGTTCACAAGACTACCCTTGTAGACTTTTAATTTCTCACCAGTCTATACAATAGAAATAATAAGGAATAGTAGAACAATGTTTTTTTTTGTATAATTTGACACTTTAGTCTCTATGTAGAGTATTTCTGTACATTTCTGTACATTTTTGGCTGAAATTTCTTTAAAGCTCACTTTTTTGCTTAAAATTTGGCCAAAAATGCGAATTTTTATGGAATTTTTAGTCAAGTCATTATTGTTTTTGACAAAATTTGTGGATATATGAAATTTTGAGATTAATTTACAGAGAATTGGTTTTAATTTCATTCCTATTTTGGTTGAATTTACCCCTATATTTTAAATATAACTATAGACAGACCTATGTGAAATTAACATCTTTATAGTAGGGTAGGTTAGGATTTTTAAAAATTTGGTTAATTTCATACGCGCGCAGGGGAAAAGTTAGACCAAAAATAAAGGAGTAAATTCAACCAAAATAGGGATTTAAATCGGAGCAATTCATAAAGCGTAATAGAGAGTTTTTTGAGAATTTTAAATGTCATAAAATTAAAAATGGTTCAATTTTAGGACAATTTTCTATCTTCACAGTTCCCTTGCCCCTTTAAATTTTTGTCAAAAAATGGGAAATTTTACGATTTTTTTATTCTTGAATATTTTATGATATTCTTACTCTTTTGGTTAATCGAATCTTTAAAATTTATTTTAGTATAAAATTTGGACAATAAATATGAATTTTGGCTTTTAATGACTATCAAATTTTCGAAGCAATTTTGATAGACATGGGTTTAATTTCATCCCAATCTTGGTTAAATTTCTCCCAAAATTTTTGGTCTAATTTTGCCCCATTATTAAATTTATCCAAATGTTTAAGTTTATTTTAGGTTAGGTTTTAAAAACATTTTGAGTTAATTTCTTATAGGGGTAAATTCAACCAAAATAAGGATGTACCCTACCTATAAAATTAAATAGGAGCCATTTATAAATCGTGTTTGAGAATTTTTTTGAGGATTTTAAATGCCAAAAAATTAAAAATGGGTCAATTTAAAGACATTTTTCTATTTTAAAAGTTTATTCGATCTGGAATTCAAAATATTTGAAATTTTTTTTTTGTATAATTTGCCCATGACAATTTATACAAAATCGAGATTTGTATTTTGTCTGGTAGGTAAAAATACAGACTTCCCTATTCAGTTTGTACAGGTCATTTTTTTCCAAATTTTGATTTCGATTGTGGACCTTACTAGAAGAACAAGAATTTATGGACTTGGCTTTATTTATGTTTAAAAATTGATAAATTTTGAGATTTATTAGGATACTTTTATACAAAAAATTTGCTCTAAATTGAGGATTTTGAGCTTTTAATCGTGATTTCCTCTTGAAATCCTAAAAATCAGAATTAATTTAGAATATCTAGGAACTTATTGTGGCATTTTATCATTGTTTTCTTATTTAAAATGAGAGTATCTTTACAAAAATTTGATAAAAAATCTCATTTATGAGATTTGAAGGGCTTTTTACAGAGAATCTAAGCATATAATTAGCCATATTTCTAAAATTCAGACTTTTTTAAAACTAAAAAAGCTAAAAAATGTCTCAAAAAGTTTGTCCTATAAACTATACAGAATATTAGAAATTATGATCTTGAATTTACTATCACATACGTTTATGAAAATCTAAAAATGTCAAGTGCCATTTCAATGGGGATAAAAAGCAGACTGAAATTAGAATTTTGCATTTTGCACTTGAATTTCAGACACCAGATGTTATTTTTTTAGGGTAAAAAAATTCTTCTCCAAATGGCCATTTTGAAGCATATGAAATTGTTGAAATTGTGCAAAATGTCTTGGCTATATGCGAACATTATATTTAATTCATAGTTTTACACAACTTTTCATGCAAATTTTGCACATTTTTCGCACATTCTGTACCATTTGTACGTAGTTTTTTCTCTTTTTTTCTCGAGTTTTGTAGGTTCTGGGTTGGGTCTGGGAAATTGTGAAACTGTGACAGTCATTTATGCTTTCCTTCCATATGACAAGTGGAAAATAAATAAAAGTAAAATAGGAGAATAAATTATTTTTTGAAACAAAAGGAATTGGTGATATGTATCCTGAATGCAAATTAACCTAGTAGAGTTCTCTATATTTAGACTTTGAGCCAATTAATACGGTTTATTGTCCATTGACACTTGGTCCGTTGACATTTTTGTCAAAATTGTCAAAATAAAAGACTTAATTTCATCTCTATTTTGGTTGAATTTACTCTGGATGTAATTTTTTTAGCTTAGTTTAGTAAAAGTTAGGTTAGGATTTTAAAAATTTTGAGTTAATTTCATACAGTGGTAAAGTTAGACCAAAAATATAGGGATAAATTCAACCAAAATAGGGATAAAATTAAACTTTAGTCATAAACAATAATGTAAGTAGGTTATTAAAAAAAACCTAGGTATTTACAGTAGGTAAATACCTACTGTAGGTATTTACTTTTTCAGTTATAAAGATCCGGTCCACGCATCTTTACAAATAATTGGCCATAAATTATGTGTCAAAAATCTCAATTGATTTTAAACCAATTTATATTTTCCATTTTGAAAATGGCTATCTCAAATTTTTGAAAAATTTATTGGCCTAGAAAGCCTTAAAATTTTCTTTAAAATAGGGATGAGATTCAATCGTAGCCTTCAAATAAATAATAAGAATTAATTTTTTGAAAATTTTTTGAAAATTTTAGGCACAATTTTGTCAAATTGTGTATGAAATTTTGAGCTAAAACTTAAAGGATGTAGGCGGCTTTAAGGCCTTTTGCTTAAAAGTCATAGATTTCAAACTTGCTTTGAACTTTGAAGATTCTCATGAAATTTAAAATTCTTGTATTCTGAGATAGAGGTATTATCATTTTGATTTTCAATTTGAAAACCTAGTTTTCGTCCATTCAATTTTACGGAAACTAGGATTACTTTATGAAAACTAGGATTTCAAATCGAAAATTGATAAGAATACCCAAACTAGTACCCTATAGTATATTCTGTATCTTTAAACATTTTTGCCAAATTCTAGTACTTTCTTAGGACTTTTTTGAGTATAAAATTATGTATTTTGCTAATTTTTATAGATTTTTTGATACTTTTCAAACTTTTTGTCTCATTTAGATTAATAATATAGTTCTTTTGATTATTTTGACATTCAAAGTTTTCGATAAAATAAACCTAATTTCATACAAGTACTACTACGAGTAGTATCATAGTATCCTATTTACCTATACCAGTATATTGTACTAGTATAATTTGGCCTGAATTTGTGGAATTCAAATAAATCACGAAAACTTATATTTGAGACTTTTGGGTTTTGAAGGAAAAGTTTTGTGACATATCCAGAGAGTGTATAAAATACTTTATTACCTTTCTCTTTAATTAAACAACTATCTACTATACAGATACCTACAGATATTCTAGTAAAAAAAACTTTTGAATTTACAGTTTAATGGCATATAAAATTACTTTTATAAGCATTGTACTACTATTATACATTGTACTAAAAATTTGCGTTTTTTTATATTTGCAGATTACAACGCTGGTGAATGCCAAAGAACGAAATTTGTGTTCAGATCGAACCCTCAGGGCCATTGCCAGGGTTGGACAGTCCGGTAAGTTTTTACAAAAAATATAAAGAGATATTTTTATGAGCTAGGTATCAAGCCTATACTTCTAATAAGACATTTTTATGGTCAATATGTAAATCTGTCATAAAGCTATTTACATACCTTACTATTGGTAATTGAGTTTAAAGTCAAAGTAGAGCTTAATTTGAGAAATTTATGACATCTTCTTGTATCTATTTCATAATTTTTTTCAATTTTTGCTAATTAATTAAACACTTTGGTTTAAAAATACACATTTTTGAACAATACAAGGGTAGATTAGGGATAGTTGGGAAATGTTTTTAGCAATTTGGATAGCCAATTTTCGATTTAACCAGTGGAATATTGGTCAAAATGACAACTTTTCAGCTTTAATAGATGAAAACAGGCCAACATATAACAAAATATCCATGTAAAAAGTCCTCAAATTTGTTTAAATCCTGTCAGCTAACTGAATTTTAGGAAATTATTTGAAATTTTGCCAAATAGATGTATTCGGTTTTCAGGTCTTTGCCATTTTAAACTTCATATAAATCCCATTATAACCCAAAGATAGCCTTTCGAAAACAGTGCCTAACTATTTCTAATCTACCTCTAAGGATACTCTTAAGTAGTTGAATTAAAAGATTCTAAAATTTTGCAATTTTTGTAAATTTTTGTAAATTTTTTCAGTAAATGTTGCGGTAGAGCGATTTGTGACGGTCGGTGAGGCGATCGCTGATGAATCCGATGAAATTCGACCTCAAATGTACTCGGCTTGTCTCGAAGCCAGATCTTCAGGTTTGTACCAAAAAATCATACTTTTTTTACTTCTATTTTTTACAGTTTATCTTAGACACTAGTTTATTTGCAATTGTACACAAGTAACAGTTCACTCATCGCATAATATTTTGGAAATTCTAAAAAAAACAGAGATTTTATAATTCAAATTCACTAAAATACAAAGCATTTCTAAATAGTTACGTCAAAAACAAGTATAATCACGAAAATTTTGAACAAAAAGTAGATAGCTTAATCCACTTTCCACAAGCAAAGTCAACTCGACACTATACAGAGTATACTTGACATAATGAACCTAAATTAGTTAATTAATTGTAAAACTACAAGTATCCTTACCTAATCTAAAAGAGGATACAAATTTGAATGATATTTTCTAAAAAATTATGACTTTATGAACCTTTACTTGTGTAAAAAAGTGACTTTTTTGAACATTTACTTATTCGAACTTGGACTAGAGTGACTTTGTTGACTAAACTGAATGCAAGAAAAAATTTTTTTTTTCGTAGCAAGTCAATCTGACAATGTCTGATTCTGATTTCTTTGGCATTGGACAGATAAACTTTTATTTTTTAGATAGGAAAAGTACTTTAATACTTTTGGTGCTAGGGTACTATATATAGTAGTAGATACAATAAAAGAAATCACATTTTTTTCTCAGCTTTTGTTCAGTTTTTTTTTGCGATTTTATCTGGGTAGGTAGAAGAAGATTGGTCGACAGTTGACTTTGACTTTTCAGTTGATCTTTCTCCAGACTTTTTTTTAGAACTCGGAGTAGTATCTTATTACAGGATTTGAATTTGAATTTATTTTTATATCCATACTGATTTACATAAGAATAAAAATAGGTATACATACATTAAAATAATCATCTAGTCTGGAATTCTTGAATTGAAATTGTGTCTTTTTACACTGAAAAGATGTAAAAAATAGAAAAAATTCGATTTACAAAAGTACTTTGATTATATGTTTGAATTCTTGCGTAAAAAGTGTATAGGTCAAAGGTCATGAAATATCAATCAAAAAATTCCTAATCTCAAATTCAAAAAGAAAGGTGAAAGTTTCAGCTTTTCGATTAAATACTTCAATAGTATTATTCTTATCTCAATTTTCAATTTGAAATCCTAGTTTTCGTCTAAATGATTACATTACGAAAACTAGAATTTCCAAAATTGAAATTTGAGATATAAATACCATTCACTATTAAAACATTCAAAAATTTAAGAAAATTTAATTTAGATTATTTCTTGGGATCAATACTGTATTTACCTATACTGTACCTATACTGTATTTAATCATTAATCTGTCAAATAAATTCTCTTATTATGGTATTCTTATCTCAAATTTCAAATCGAAATTCTAGTTTTAGCCATCTGATTATAAAATCTAGGATTTCAAAATTTAAATTTAATACCACTATTAAACTAGAAATTTGAAAATTATCATGTTAAAAAAGCCCAATTTTGAACAAAAATAGCATTTTGACACTTTTTGAGTATTTTCTTAACTTTTATTGTGGTATTCTTATCTCAATTTTCAATTTGAAATTCTAGTTTTTTTCTAAATGATTATGAAATCTAGGATTTCAAAGTTAATTTTAAGATAAGAATACCACTATTAAACTAGAAATTCGAAAATTATCACGTTAAAAGAGCGTTTTTGAACTGAAAATAGCACATTTGACAATTTTTGAGATTTTCTTAACCCTTATTATGGTGTTCTTATCTTAATTTTTATTTTGAAATCCTAGTTTTCGTCTAAATGATTACATTATTACGAAAACTGGAATTTCAAAATTGAAATTTGAGATATTGGAATTTGAGATACCACGCACTATTAAAAGAATCGGAAATTTAAGAAAATTTGATTTGAGTTTGTTTTGAATTTTTTCTCAACTCTTATTATGATATTTTTATCTCTTTGAAATTCTAGTTTTAGAGATCTGATTATGAAATCTAGGATTTCAAAATTAACTTTGAGATAGGAATACCACTATTAAACAGAAATTTGAAAGTTATCACGTTAAAAAAGCCCATTTTTGAACTTAAAATAGCATTTTTTGCCAATTTTTGTAACTTTTTTCAGCTAAAACCGACCTAAAATAAAGGATTTTTGTGTATTATGAAATGATGCTTTTTACTCAATCATTTTTTGAGGTACATTCATATTGAATAAATAGGAATTATTATATGAATAGAAATAACGATTAGAATAATGATATCAGTTGTAATTTACTAGAAATTGCGAAAAAATTCGCTCTATGTATAGGCATGGTATAAGTAAGATTAACATTTCAAGGTTGATTAGAATCGATTGATATTATATCTAATTGTAATGGCAGTACTGAAATAATAAAATTAATTTGTAAAAGTTCTGTTTCAGTTTTTTTTTTTGTATTTCAATAAATTTGATTGAGAATGTCTAATGTAAGTACATAAGTAATTACATTTCTACCTGGTTCTGGTAGTTACACGCAATAAAATAAACTTGGCAAATTTTGGCCGATTTATACAGTAATACCCTATATAGACAGTTAGTATAATAGGTAGTATTTGCTCAATGAACATTTCTTTCTATCTCTACAAATCAATCTAAAAGTCCAGTTTTGATCAAAATTGAAAGAAATTTGGACAGAAAGTTTGACAAAAGATTGACAATTTTTAAGCAAAATTTATCTTAGAAAATTTTGTAAATATGCCAAAAAACAGATATCAAATAAGGATCAATAATTTAGACCGATTGTCACTATTGTACAGATTATTCTCACAAAGGGGGGTTCGGGATTTGTGCATATAGGAAATGCTAATACCTTGTTCACAGCTTTTGTAGTGCTATATCGATGCAAAATTTAGCCAAAACTCGATTTTGATAATCATTTTGGTAAAATTCAGCTGCAAACAGCTCCAAAACTGAAACGGGAATATTTGAAAATCATCAAAAATCATTATATTTTTACTATTTCAGTCAGTTTTTTTGATGATTTTCGAATATTCCCGCTTCAGTTTTGGAGCTTTTTGCAGTGGAATTTGCCAAAATCATTATCAAAATTGAGTTATGGGCTAAATTTTGCGTCGATATAGCACTACAAAAGCTGTGAACAAGGTATTGGCATTTCCTATGCACAAATCCTGAACTCCCCTTTTGAAAATTTTTCTAAAATTATTTGAAATTTTTGAACCTAAAACTACAAGTTTTAAATGAATTTTGCCAATTTTGACATCAAATAGATTTTTGATTTTTGAAAATGCGTAGAATTTTTGAAATTAGATTTATTTCCAATTTTCTTTAAATTGGCTACTTACAGAGTACCCTACATATTTATAATGACCAAATTTTTTATTTATTTTGGTTGAATTTACCCCTATAATTTTAGACTAACTGTATGAAATTAACCCTAATTTTGGTTATGTCAGGATTTTTAAAAATTTTGAGTTAATTTCATACAGTTAGTCCAAAATTATAGGGGTAAATTCAACCAAAATAAGGATGAGATTAAATCATAGTCATTTATAATTAAATAACTAAACAAGGGAATACTTTAGGTATATTTATACTTTACCCTGTTACATTCATAGGGAATATTTATAGGAAAAAAGTTGATTCTTCGAATTTTTTCAAGGTCTTACTAATATACTATGTATAAGTACTATATCAAATAACAAAATAAATAATTATTTTGATAGTTTGGCAAATAAGGTATCGATATCTGTTTACATTACCATATTAAATAACTTTCCCCAAACCATTATCTCAATGTAATACTACTTTTATTATATGCTTCAATTACTCAAAAATATGAAAGAAAAGTATCATTATTGAACTATCAAATCAACTGATTTATTGATTCAGTCTTTCAAACTTGATGGTCAGAGAGCTCATAAATTTGCAAAATTTTAATTAATTTTAGCTCGCAAAAAATTTACAAAAAGTTGTAAATTTGAATGAAATCGAAAGAAAATTCTCGAAATTTCGAGAGAAATAAAGCCTTTATTATTGTATAACCTCATTTTATTTCAAATTTTTGGTCAAATTTGTGGGTAATTCAAGTACATTTTACATATACGATTAGTAGTGTTTCAAACTGAGGATAAATTGAAAGGACTTTTTTTCTTCTGTATTTTTTTATACTCAGAAATGGACATGAAATGGGGGTATTTATCTCTTAAAATGCTGACTACTTACGAAACTAATGGTATACTATCTGTTCTGTATGTGTAGATATATTACTTTGAAACTTTAACTTTCAACCAAATACGATTAAAATCATATACAGGGTCTTTCAAAAGTAATCTTTGATAGAATGTAGGCTTTTAAGGGGTCAAAGATTTCTTAAAAGTTCCAAAAAATCTAAAAATCTCTCAAAATTTCAAAAAAAATTGGAAATTCTAATGATTCTAAGGAGAAAGGTCTTTAGAAAAGTCTTGGGATAATTGTGTATATTTATTTTTGAAAACCCTGTATGTCTTCTTGTGGATTTGAAGTGAAAAAGTAAGTTTTTCTGGGCTGGCCAAAGTCGAAGTATCTATGTATCTAACTGACTGATATTGGAGAATAGAAACTGTAGAAATCAAGTAAAAGTAAAGTAAAAAGTCTTGGAAAAAAAGGATCGATTTTTTTTGTCTTTTAGGTATATCTTTCAACAGTATAGAATACTATTTTAGACTTATATTGGACTATTCTCTGATTTCTAAGGCTAATAGTAGGATTTTATAAAAAAAGATACTTTCAAAGCATAATAATATGTAGGAACCTAACCTAGGTTCCTACATATACAGAATAACAGAATAACTTTTATCCAAAAATTCAAAAAATTTCAAGTTCGAAGCCATTTAAAAAAAATTACAAGGACAAAATTTAAAAAATTGGAAAAATAGATAGACTTGATTAGTTTGTCATTAAAAAACCTATATTACTGATATATAAATAAATGTACTACTTGTGGTCAATCTGTAATTTAGTCTAAAATTTTGAAATTTTTATAATTTTTGAATTCAAACCATATTTCGATATAAATTAAGAATAGAACTCTCTCTAAATACTTTTGTAATGTACATATTTCTGTAGCATTATTATGATAAAGATAAAGGCGATTTTTTTAAATATTTTTGATATGAATGTGATTATATAATACTATATAATACTAGGAGTATATTAGAGATAGTTTGGAAACAAGAGCTTTTTTGAATTTTAAACGCTCTGTTTTCGGATGAGTTGTCCCTTTGAAATGAATCTTACATCAGTTTGAGAATATTTTGGCTATCTCTACATATAAATAGACAAATTTCAGATCAAAATATCAACTTCAGGAGGTGACAACAGGCTGTTCAAATTTGAAAACTTTTCCTACACATACCTAATCTACCCCTACTAAAAAATTTGCAGATGATAAAGTTTCCTTATTTCTTATTTTAATTAATTTGATTTCATTTCATTTTCATTTTTTCGATAAGTTTCAGAACTCTAGGTCAAAATATTCTCAATATAGCACATTTTAGTTCATTTAATGCAGTATTTATTGAAAAGTGGAGATTGTACATACGAGTACTAGTTGTAGAAAATAGGTTCATAAAATGGCCCATTTTTGCTTTAATTCTGACAATTTCAAATTGACAAATGACCGGAAACTTTCAGATTTCTTATTTTTTTTGGCCTTTGGGCTCGATATTGTATGGTCGATTTGATTTATCTGGCTATATTGGCAATGTGATTCGCCATTTTTTATTTCGACCAGATGCCAATGCAATTTTAATGGCCATTTATTTGGACCATGTGGTATTGCAACTCATTCGCTCATGTATTGTGAAATTGTGGCAATAATTTCAACAGTAGAGCCTATCTATTTAATGTTTAATGGCATATGAAATTAATTTTTTCAATTTTTACAATTTTTTCTCTTTTTGTATATTTCCAGGGTCAACTATCGAGAAACTGTGCGAGTATGGAGGTCCCCATCAAAATGTTGGACTGAATGGAATCGGCGATCCAAATGTCGGTCAAAATATCGGCCCTGTGCCCAAAGCTATCTCTGATCGAGCTGCACTGGTAAGAAATTAAGCAAAAATTTAACAAATTTTCACAAATTTTCACAAAATTTTCAATTTTTTAATTAATATTTCTACTGAAACGTACACTATGTTGCTTTACATAGTAATATTACAGAATCTAACTTAACCAGAATATAAACTTGAAAAATTTTTAGCCAAAAATCAGGATTTCAAGATTTTTGATATCGAATCTAAACATTAAATTCCATATCTATTGGCTAGAATCAATTAAAATTTCCATTTCGGTTCACTTTTTTGAATATTTGAATTATAGACTCTAGTCT
>JAQIXA010004295.1:0-11690 GCA_034699045.1 Nanhermannia cf. coronata Gr-Ori-00579 | reverse complement strand
TTTTTTCAATAGAAATTTTCAAAGTGCCACCACGTGGCTGCCAGGCACTGCATGGACCCCAAACTTATGGTCCCCACTTAGCAACCTTCTAGGTCACTATTAAAAAAAGAATTAAGTAATTTTATTGATAAAAAAAACTAGAGCGGTCACCGTTTTGTCAATTTGACCACTTTAGACGCAATTTAAATATAGAAGGGCGCGAAATTTTGAAAAAAATTAAAGACAAAAGTATTTATTTTTTAATTATCTATCATCATTTCTCACATTAATTTACTTAGGTACTTGGAGAAAAATAAAAATTTCTAGAAAAAAGGTATTTCTGGCCAAATTTTGGAAATTTCGTGGATTTTTTGTGGACCTAGAGGTTTGAAATTCTCAAAAAAGTGAAATACAAAGTACCCTTGCATAAGGAATAGCTATGTGTATTTTCGGCCAGTTGTCGTTTTTTTTCGATCAGTTGTCGTTCGGCCAGTCGTGTTTTCGGTCAGTCGTGTTTTCGGCCAGTTGTCGTTCGGCCAGTCGTGTTTTCGGCCAGTTGTCGCGGTACCATTAATTTGTAGGCAAAAATAACCTTTTGAGTCTATATTAAAATTTTACATATAGGTAATCTGTAGTTTTGTAGCAATAAAATCTCAAATAATGTCTCAATTACATGTACTTTTTTATTTCAGATTTGAGAACATAATTAGAACAAACTACAAACTGGAGTTCGTGATGCGGTCAGATTTTTAAAATTATATTAAATACCTAGTTATTTTAGCAAGAATATAATATGAAAGTTTGCTCTGATTTTTATAGTCTAGTGAAAAAATTCAAGTTCAGGAGATGATCATAAATAGGCATTTCATTTTTGGTATTTTAAGAAACTAAACCATACTTGGGTAGTACTGATATAATGACCAAGCCCATGACAATTCGATTAATCTCGGTCATTAAAGTGAATATTTCCATGAATCATACTTTTATACTGTAAAGCATGCTTAGTTTAGCTATGTACAATTTCATTTATGTACAATTTCAAAAAGAGAAACTAATTAGTTCATTTTATCGAGTACTTGCTTAAATTACTGTGAATTATTCTTTATCTGTGTACATTATCATTTACACTTGAGCTGGCTGCTACTTTTTTCAAAGATTTTAAATCTGTATTTTTTACAACTTAAGATTTTTGTTGTTGAGGTTCAAGTTTAAGGTTGAGAAAGGATAATAATAAGGATTTGTTTGGCTCTTAAAAAAATTTTGTAAAAAACAAAACACTCACCCATATCTCTACTTTCTTGTACTTGTACCGTAGTATTATTATAATGATAAAGTCATAAATAATGGTATTAGTTTGTGGTTAGAACTTATCTTTAGTAGTTAGGTACTTATCAATCATAAATATAAAAAGTATTATTTTAATAGAAATGCAATTGACTTGACCTACAATATTAGTACAAGATCAAGAGCTTTGAGATTAGAAAAACTTGATTTTTCAAAAGTTCAATGACAATAAAAGTCATCTGGTCAATCAATAATCCCCTTAACGTTTCCGAAAGTCACTTTCTGTTGCATTTGATTGCACCTAAATACCACTTGATTTTGATTACCTATACAAAAAAACCCAACTAACCAGAGTTTTAAATTTCATTTTCTTCTATCTAATTAACCCTTTGAGATAAGGAATTTTTCCTCTGGGCAAAATGGGCAAAATGTTTTAGATATTAGATTTAAAAATGATCTTGAGATTTTTATTACTTAATTTTTGTAACAATTGGGGTCAGGCTAGGATCTAATATGACATTTTTCATTAATTTTATGACTTATTTATGAGAGTACTAGCCTTAATCTCATTAAATGCATGTAATTTTACATTAGTTTATAGGTATAAAATGAGACTTCCTCGAACTCGAACTTACTACTTATCTTTTCAGCTCTTCAAAAGTGTAGTTGAAACTTTTGATGGCTTCCTTAATAAAGTAGTATTTTTATAGATATTTACCCTTCTAATTTATGAATTTTATGATTCTAAAAAACTTTTAAATGCTCTTGTTCATGTGTGAATAAGTACTTGAAAAAAGACCAGAGATACTTTGAAATCTGAAGCTTTTTTCAATACACTAGTACTAGTATTTGTAGGGTAAAATACTTGTAAATAGACGCATTTTAATAAACCAGGACATCCGGTTGTTTGTCTTGAAAATATACTGAATACTGGTAAGTACTTATTTAAGAGTTCACTTTCATTTCTTTCAGACTGACATATCCAAGTCACAAGAAAGCAAAATCCTACATTACATTACTGATAGATACATATAGTAGGTACATAAAAAAGTAATACAAAGATACAACTAATAATGTTTACTATGATGGAAACGCCTTTATACTTTTTCTCATAATATCAGTATTAGATTATAATATTGGACTGTATTTTTAGTTGAGTTCTACAAAGATACAAAGTTCAGTGAAACTTTCATTTCAACATTTTTTAAAACTTCAATTAGGATCAACGATTGTCTCGAAGAAATAATCAAAATCATCAATTCATGTTTTTTTCTTATAATATGCAATATATTCTGTACATACCTAGGTATTTATACATAAAAGTCAATTCTTTGATACATACAATGTGATATTTTGAGAAATATCAAATTTTAAAAATCACGTATTTGGAAAGTTTATTTTTCAATTCTTTTTTGTCATTATTCTCTAATAAAAGTTTAAGTAATTCTGCTGGTCCTTTGTCTTTTAAGTTTTTAAGGTAGTTTTGTAACTGAACTGTGAACTTGCACTTTTGCAAGTATCAAAATCAGAGAATTGAATTTTGTGGTAATTACATTGTAGGGGTAATTTGCTGTCATTCAAAATGAAAATATTTAACTTTCTACAATTCATAAATACACTACTTTGTACGTACTTTATATCTACTTAACATTAGTATAGCTACTTATTATGATGAGAATAGAAGAATAGAAATTTTTTTTTTGGTAATTTTAAAATTAAATATGAAATTCAAGCCAAGTACCATTCATATACTTTTTAACTTTTTCAATTGAATATAAATAGCTTGAAAATGGTTGTGAAAGATTATACTTAAAATCTTTTTTAAACCATTTTTTAAGTGAGTCATAATCATAATATGAAGTTCTACAGTATAAAAAGAAGAAAAAAAATGGGGTCAGATTTACTTATGATTTCTGAACTCTTTGAATGATGAAAAACAGAAGGTACTATCATAGTACTAATATTTTAAAGAGATTAATTAAGAGGGTATATATTTTCAAATAAAAATAGACCGAAAATTTTACACCTTGTGTAACTTGTGTAAAGGATTCTTTAGTAGATTTTGAGAATTTAAAAGGTGAAGTAAATCAGTTAGCTAAGGTGTTAGAAATTGTCTTGTCGGGTTCTTTCAAATCATTTTTGGGAAAAAGGTTTTCAATTTTTCAAATGTAAATATTTATGACAGTGATTTTGTTTATATTGCTTTTAACTTTTTTGGCAATTTATCTCTAGATGAGTTAAAATATTAGGTAGGTACATATTTTTTCCATAAAATCAAAAAAAAATTTGTCAAAATTCAAAGATTTTCAAATAAATAGATACTGTCAAATAAGAGCCTTTTAAGCGTGAATTTTCTTGAAATGTTTTGTTCCAATTCCGATATTTTATTAATTTTTTGCAAATTTCAATTTTATGTTAAAGAAAAGTGTCATTATAGGTCATTTTATAACATGGGATTCTGTGTTTTAACTGATATTTTAATGGACTCGAGGTATTGTTTGACTTTGATACCTATTTGGACTTGAATTTTTTGCAAACTTAATTATAACCAGATTTCAAAAGATAAAGATAATGTTAGTTATATTTTATTTAATAAAAATGTATATTTGCTTATACATAGTTATGGTGGCATGTGCTAAATTTCTTTTTTGTTTTTGATCATATTTTGGGCCCGAAAAGAACTCACACTTATGAGTGATTTGTATATTTGGTCAAAAAAATTAATCTCGGTTTTTGAAAGTCTGCCAAAACTACCTTACAAATTAATTTACTTATGCTATATTATGAATATGAATAATCCTACGTACCAGTACTACAAAGATGCAACTTTTTTACAGTATTCTCACCTTCAAAACCATTTGAATCGAATATAAGTAAATACTGGTTTTTACGACTAATAAAATCTTGTTTTTAAACTCCTAAACTTTGTTAAAAATCGAGATTTCAAGCAAAAGCATGAAACCTCAGAGACACAGCGTATATTGTAGTAAATCTTTTCATTATATTTTTCACCACTTCCTTATCCACAATTAACTTATCATCAACAAATACTGAAATACCTACAGAAATACAAATAATTCTACCTAAAAACCTAACAGCTAACTTCCTAAATAGATTAATAAGCTTAAATAAATGCCAAAAATAGATAGATAGGTATAGCTCTATATAATAAACTTAATGTTAAGTAGTAGGATAAATTTGTAAATTTTATCTTACCTTTAATTTATTTTGTGTATCACAGGTACTCTTCAAGTAATTGGATCTTTTCTTCAGGTAAGTCAAATAATATAAGTATTAAAAAAAACTTTTTATAATTTAAAGTTAATTCACAAAGTTTTTATTTTGATGTTGTTGTTTAGCTCAAGACCAAAGTGTAAATAACCGGCTAAGATTCAACTACGTCCATGAACTTGGATTTTATATGTGGCCGAGTTTTTTGTTTCCTACATTACAATTACATTTACGCTGTAAGGCAAATGTACCCCAAGTGTAATTTTTGCACATATTCATAGTACTGCAGTATAGGGGTTGAATTACTGTGTACTAGGTAGGGTACATATTGGCGTTGGGGGTGTTTTTCGTGCAAAAGTGCAAAATGCAATGCAACTCGATCTTGTCTATCAAAACTTAAAAAACCTTGCCTTTACTCTAACTTGATTTTAACTACAACCTAGTATAGAGTATGGTAGTTACTACTTTATAGCAGCATATTATTGGTAATGTAATCTACCTGATTTTTAAATGCAAATTTATATTTACAGACTACAAGTATGGCTTTACTAAAAATAAAAAGGCATAAAGCATCTTATTAGTTCAGTTTTTAAAAAATAAATACCCTACTTATCTATGAATTCCTATTGACCAACGAAATCGAAAATTTTTCAGAGTTTTAATGCAGTAATTTGATTTATACTTCAATTGGAAATACCTACTTAGGTATTAGAGAAAACAATTATTTCCAAAATAGATCTAGGACTATTAAAGTACTTACTGCATATTTAGTACTCGTATACCTACTTTTGTATATTTTAATCTGAATTCTGAATTGGGTAAAAGATACACCAGAATTCAGAATGTTTTATAAAAACACATATTGACATGTAGAATAGAAATGACAATCATTTTCTATGAATTTTTTCTGTAGATCTGTAGGTAGTTTTGTTAAAGTTAATTTGAAGCTAAGAGCACGTTCTGAAAACAACTACAGTAGGTATACTCTATCGCATGGCTTTAATCATATGTATAAGAATTACCTTTAATTAGACATGGATGTAAAATTGTTCAAAGTATACCTACTTTTAACTTTTAGGTATGAAATGAAATGAATACTCGTCATAAATCTATATATAAGTACAACTATAATTTCAGAATTACATTAAATTACAACGAGTATGCAGTGTATATATTTGGACATTTATAACGGGATAAATATTAAATAGTATGCCAGTGTGTGTAAAATATATCTTGAAAAAAGTTATCTTCAATCATCCGTTGACCAATATACCTAAAAATACAGATATTTTTATGGATCTTGACTTTTTCTTATCCAAGTGCAAATAGCAATGCAATGCAATATTTGATCAGAGATAGTAAGAAATTTTACACTTTTTTTTGCCAATTACGGAGTAGGTATGTCAATTCACAAGAATTTAGCTTTTGTCGACTTATACCTACTCATATGGACTTTTTTTGGGTAATTTGAGCTCAAAATCTTTTTAAAAAAATAAATATTTGCTTATTATCTTATCTTTAAAAAGTATGGCCTACTACTCAAGACTATTTAAAGGCTTATAATGATTAGTATCTTGAGCTTTTTATAATATGTAAATGCCGAATTTAAGCTTCTTTTTTCCTCAAAAAAATGACACTTGATGCGATTTTTTTACCAGATTAACATACTCATGGTATTTATCTACTAGATGACTACAACCAGAATTAAAATTTTGCCGAAAATGAATAAGATGACTTGAATAAACATAAATGAATGCTATCTTGATGGCTTTTTTGTACTAATTTAGATATTTTTCTTTTGCTTTTTTAGGTCTATCTAGGTCACACAACACAAATTGTAATTTATGGAATATAAATACTCGAAACTTAAAAGATTAAACAAAAAAATTGCACGAAATCTGATATAGGTACCATTCTTCCTAGTTATCATCTTGAAGTTAGTACTTTTGATATTTTCTAATTTGAGATACTTACCTACCTGTATTATTAAAATCTACGTTTCTCTTTAATTTTAGCGAATTTTATGACATTTGCCACAAATGCTAGTAAATTCAACTTGTAAGTAGCTTTTCTATAATTTCCTTTAAATCTGACTGTCATTAAAAACTGTTCTTTTGATATTCGAAAATAGATCAGTCAAATTTTTCAATAAAAATAAATTACCCTTTTTATTTATTTTATGTACTACGGGTACTAAAATGTCAATTACCTTCAAGTTTCTGATACTGATAGGCAAGTACTTACTGGTAATAGGCAGTATTCAGTATTATACTGTATGTAAGGTATTGTATTGTACAGATATATTTTCATTTCTCTCACAGTTTTCATTTCCTATATTTACTGTAGTCTATTCGTATTAAAAGACTTGTCTTTTTCTAAAATTTACGATTCTATTGAATTATTTATGGGTTTAAAAGTGTATCTAAAGTTCTAAACTTACGATTAATAGGTAAATCATAAAGAATATAATGAAATCAAAGGTTTTGTGGTCAGACCATAGGCCAAGTAGGTTAACTAAAAATGAAATTCTCTAAATCCTTTATGTTCTCAAAATATCAGAGGTAAATAAGCCATTACTGAATACACTTACCCTTATTTTTTTTGAACAATTAACAATTGTATCTGTACTATTCTGTACCTACTTGCAAAAATTTGAATCTGAATTTTGAATGTTTTTTTCTCGACGATATGATATGATATGAAATTAATCATCCTTTGGGAAATTTTTGTTCCCTTTTTTGAAAAAAATGTAAAAAGTGCTCATCATATCTATATCACAATAATAATTGTACAAAGTAAGCCTCAAGCACAAAATCCTAATCTTGAAAAATTTCTCTTACTATAATAATAATAATGCACTTTTAAATGCCTTTAGCTTGCATGTTTGGAGGTTTAGATCTAGATTTAACTTGGATTTAGTACTAGTAAGTATTGATATTAAAAGATAATCAACTTATCTTGATACAAATAAGACAGCAAATGTCTTCATTCTGTCTATCATAAATCTATTTGTATCATCAGTATCATAACTTGAGCTGGATTTCAGGTTACCTTTTTCCCTTTTTCTAATATCTATAAGTATAAGTTATAAGTACAACAATGATGAGAAAAAAAGATCTTTTTTTATATAAATTCATCAGTGTTATATGGGGCAAACGACGGAAGCTCGTGTTTTTGTTTTGTTTATAATCTTTACTTTTTTTAGTGAAAGTTTTTTTTAATGGTTTCACTCATAAACCTCATAAAAAGTTATCTTTATGGAACATGAAATACATATTTATGTACCTACATTAATAATTACCTAGTAGATTTTCTTTGAAAAGCTCTTGAAATATTAAATTCTTTGTTCTACCCTACTCCTAACTCCTAACTCCTAATAGAGAGTTTTTTTTAATAAGATAGTTTAAATGCAGTTAGGTACCAGGGGTTCCAATTCGCAAAAATATATTTACAGCTGTAAAACAGCAAAATCTAAATTACAGCTGTAATTCAAAAGCACTAAATCCCTAACTAAATTTATAAAACAGTAGAAATATCAACTTCAAATATAAAATTAGATACTATCTAATTAATAATTGATATAATTAGATATGAAAAAAGCCAAATTAGTTATAAAATATTACATACCTATTTTGCAATTATATGAAAATTTTTGAAATTATGTATGCAAAAAATGTAACAACATAAAATTTTCTGAAATTTCAAAAATTGCTGTAATTTACAGCTCTGTAATTACAAAATATATAGCGCTGTAAATTACAGCACGATTTGAGCGCGTAATACAACAAATGCTGTTTCGTAAAACAGCGCAACCCCTATTAGGTACAAATATGAACGTTTGCAATTTTTTTACCAGTTAATTTCTTGTGCCGTTATAAAAAATGACTAAAATAAACAAAAATACCTAGATAGTAGGTACTGATAGGTAGGGTACTTTTAATTTGAGGTGGAACTACTTAAGTACCTACTACATACAGAGATTATAAAATAAATTAGTTTTTTATTAATTACCTGTAGGGTAGGTACTTCTAGATTTCTAGATACTTAGATAAGTTCAATTTCAGTGTCATTAAATACCGATGAATGCCTATAAGTTTTTGAGTAGGTATATGCACATATCCATTAATATATCAGATAGATTTTAAAGTTAAAATATCTACCTACTAGTTATTGCAGTTTTTAAGACTAAATTAATTAGGCAAAATTCAGAATTTTTTTCTATAGATGCTGTACTTGTAACTGTATCTACTTGTAAAATTCGTTTATTCATGGATTTTTTACATTAATGAAATGATAAGCTATACAATAGAATAATAATTTGAAATCTTGTAAACCTTAAAAACCTAGTGAATTCCTATTCATAGTACATTAGCTGTAGATTAAAATGTTTATACAAAATACCTAGTACCTATGTATCATAATCATTAGTTAGAAAATTACAAAAATGTATAAATAATTTTGATAAATAAAAGTTAAGTTTGTATTTCTCTGGGTATTTTGAGAAGTTGACAGTTTTGAAACCGTTTCTCGCAATCATCTCCGTATGTTATGAGAATCTCTTTTGTCGGTATTACTTTAGACAAAATATTTATAATCGATGGACCACCAAAAGATCCAAAAGATCTTTTTCCGCCATCACCAACAACTGTACTATTTTTGCTATTATTTGATTTTGATTCTACAACCTGATCCAATGTTTTCTGAACTCCATTAATAAAGGGTGACATTTTGCATATGAATAATTGTACACAGCTTGTAGATCCTCCTGAGACAGAGTTGAGACTTTGTATGAGGTTTTCAGGAAGTGATTCATTTCTCACATCTTGTAGGAATTTATCCACCTGTTTTTATTTTTTTGAAATAATTCAATTCATAAAAAGCATCATAAATTATATATTTTACAAGTAGGTATAATTCATTAAGAATCCAATTACAATCAAGTATCACTTAAATTATATTATATAGAGGTAGGTTTGAACAAATTACATAAATAATTACCTAGTACATACAAGTATTTGAGGTACTCATGCATTTCAAATTTAAACTTGAAAAGTAAACCGAAGATCAATGACCGATCTTATACTATGAGTACATGTAGTATCATTAACTATCTACCTTGTAAATTGAATCATAAATATTATTTAATTTGAAGTTTATTGAAAAAATGTAAATTTTTGGTCATAAATTATTTGGGAATGTGTTACACATCAAATTGACTAGGTTTTAGGTTAGGATTTTGATCGATTGCTTTTTCACACTTGAATACTAATTGGTTTTTTTTTTATTTCAACGTTTCAAATGATTTTTGAACGTTCATTAAACAATCAGATGGCTTGCTTCAATGAATCTAGAATATAGGACTATTTATTGCAAACTATGTTATACATGCTGTAATCTGAATTTGAAAGATTTATTCGAGCTAATCAATGACTTTTTTGACCTAGACTTCTTGACATACAGATCTCATGATCCAGAATTATACATTTTTATTCATAAATCCTTTTCTACTATCTATTTATTAGACTGAATCTTTACCTTGCCTAATCGTTATAATATTGTTGAATTAAATCATAGAGTATCCTAGCCTAGTCTCTGTAATGCTGAGATAAAATTAAATCGAAATAGGATTTAAAATAGAATAAAATTCATCTACTTTGTATGTATCCTTATCTACTGTTACTAATAATTTCCTTCTAAATATAAGTATCTAAAACTTACTAAGTTTAGCATGTAAATGCACTGATTCTGCTTATACAGAGTACTAGAGTACTAAATTTTATATGTAAGTATCTTATAGCCTTAATAGAATAAGTACTATGCTACTTATGTAATTTAATACTATACTACATCTTATAATCTCAATCTTAATTATACTCAAAATTATTTCAAAATTACTTTTCTTGATTGATTTAAATTTAAAGTTGGTAGATACAGTAGCATTCTACTTGTACTGGTGAATAGTATACCGATATTTGAAAAACTTTGAAAAATCTATTTTAAAAATAGTTGTTTGAATATTTAAAAGATTATTTTCTATACCTACCTTATCATTATATCCATTGACTGCCCAGCTCATAACACTGTCCTTGAAATTGAACGAACGTGCTCCATCAATACTGTTATGTGAATCCTTTCCAATGAGTGAAGATGTGATCTAATACAGAATTTTATAAAAGTAGCATAATTAAATAAAATGTCAAACCAAAATGCTTCAATATGCCCATTACCAAATGAAATAATTAGACCGAAACAGAATCCTTAAACTTGATACTTTTTGCATATTATATGAATAATCCTACTTTTTTTTTTACTACATATCGTATAATGTACTTTAGATTAGATTTAGGTATATTGCCTATCCTACTAGAAAAAAATTACCATTTCAGCAAAGAAAATGAGGACGTTGAGTGCAATAATTCCAATTCTTTTCGAGTCAATATTCATAAATTTGAGGATGCCACCCAACATACCTTCTCTCAGGATCTATGGGGTTAAGAAGAAGAAAATCGATTATCTACCCTCAATAAAATATATTTGATCAGATTAGAGATTAAGAAAGGTCAGAACCAGATGTCAAATTTTCAATTTAATTTAATTGATTCCCACCTAGGGGTAAGTAACGAGCTTTCAAATAGGTAGGTATATGATGGATTTCGGTAGTAAAAAAAATTACCTAAAATTCAAAAGTGCTTAGCTGGTGGGTGGGAGTGGGAGTTGCGCTGTCAGGCCAATGCTAAAGCGTTGGACTGACAAAAAATTAATGCCCCTACTAAACACACCTAAAGTTCATTGTCGCGTGTTCAATTCCTTCGGAGTCTATAATCGAATTGTACTTTTTTCTAATTTTTTTGACATTTTTGATCTTTTTGGAAATAAAATGCACATTTTTTGTAAAATTTTAATAAGTTTAATGTATTTTGGTCATATACATACCATAATATGATCTCAAAATGAGTTAAATTGCAATTTTTTTAGCAATTTAATTTGATTTTTATATTTCTACTTGCATACTATACTTGTATTATTGTAGGATAGGTAAAGGTATTTGTGTACTACATTTTCCTTGAAACACAAAAAACAGCCAAGCCTGCATAATTTGCCTTATTTTTTGGCCATAGTCATAGTCCATAGCGTAAGCAATGCTCTACCATTTTATCGCAATTATAATTCCTAATTATAATTACAATCATAATTAA